>OVBA01001252.1:0-46831 GCA_900406435.1 Lepidium aucheri
ATATAATTGTGTGACAAATATTATGTGATAATATTTCCTAGTAACAATTCAATTTAGTCCAAAACAGACAATATAACACGGTATTTAAGTTAATACTATGCTTTTATTATATAAGATATTTTTAACCTCACACTTTTAGTTTTTGTTCAGTTATCAGCTCTTCCAAAGCTCTCTTCTCAAATTTTATTTAAAACAACATATAAAAATTTACATCACATAGATAACTACCAAATTTTTTTTTGTCAAACAGATAACTACCAAATATTCTACAAAATTGATAAGTAATAATATAAGGCTTTTTTTTTTTGGTTTTAAATGTTAAGATTAATACCAATCGAAGCCAAGAGTTATGTACAAGGGAACAAAAGTTCAAGGTTAAAACGGGAATTGAATGCAACCGAAATAAATGCCTAAGGGAGAAGTAGTTGAAACATTGATAGAAGAGAGTGAGACTAGTCTATTTCTCATTGTCTTGTCGATGGAGTCTTGGAGCTGAGGTAGAGAAGATGACACTACGGTGAAGATTCGAGCATTTCGCTCACGCCAGATGGTGTAGACCATTACTTGAAGAAGAAGCTTTAGCACCATGGAGAAATGATTTGGCGAACCATTGGAAGCAGGAAAATTTTGGAGAGCATCATCCAGTAATAATGGAGGAGAAGGTAAGAATTTCCCAGCAAATGAAGTCCATAGCTGAAGTGAAAAGTTGCATGAGAAAAACAGGTGATTATGAGTCTCTTCTTCCCTGTTGCAGAGAACACATGTAGCTGGCAGAGAGATGCCCCAGTGACGTAGCCTGTCCTTTGTTGGGAGCCTCTTCAAACCCGCAAGCCAGAGAACAAATGCATACCGAGGGATGTGATTCTTAAACCACACAGATTTGGTCCATGGTAGGATAGGGGATGGTGTCCTGATGCAGCCCCAAGTTGCTCTAGACGAGAAAGTGGACTTGAAAGATCCAGGGGTCCCCAATGTCTGTCTCCATATGAAGGAATCAGGTCCGGCTTCAGGTTGTGGTGGTGGGACCTCCAAAAGGGCCAGCTGCAGTTGAACCGCTTGCTCTGAACGTGCAGGTGGTAAGTTCCAGCCATGAAGACTTGCTGCTGCACTAACTGTTGCTGAGAGTGGGATGTGTAGTTGTCGAGGGCCATCGGCAGGGAGCAAGTCACGGATAGGCCCCAGCTCAGTCCAAGTATCGAACCAGAAGGATCCTGATTTGCCGTCTCGTATATCACAGCGCAAGAGAGATTTTAGCATTGGCCTAAGGCGAAGCCAATTCCTAATGGTCCTAGACAGGCGTGTAGTATCTTTCATCAGCCAAAAGGATTTTTTGTTGAACACATTTGCAGTAACCCAAGCCACCCAGAGAGAGCCTGCTCTAGCAAAGTAGTTCCAAACCTGTTTCAAACGGAAAACCACCTCAAACTCCTCCAAGAGACGTATGCCCAACCCTCCTTCTGATTTGGGACGACATACGTCCTTCCATGTGACCCGGGCACCTTGGGCGGAGTTTGTCTTGTTTTTCCATAGAAAGGCTGCACATAACGCATCCACTTTCCTGTAGAAATGCTTGGGAAGGTTAAAAATTTGGCTCCAGAAAATCACCTTCCCATAGATTACAGAAGAAATAAGTCGAATCTTCCCGGCAAAGGATAAAGCACGCGCAGTCCAACCATGTAGCTTCTTTGTTATTTGTTCGAGAAAAGGTTGCAGTGAGGCCATGTTCGGATAACTTGAGTTAAGTGGGAACCCCAAGTATCTTGTGGGGAAGGTTCCTCGAGGTATATCTGCTCGCTGGGACAGTGATAATGAGTACTCTTCGTCAAAACCCGAGAAGAAAATTTCAGATTTGTTCTTGTTGATTCCCAGTCCAGAAATTGAGTGGAAGAGTTCTAAAGTGTCGGAGATACCAGAGATGGAAGATTCAGATCCGTCAGAGAAAACCAGTAGATCATCCGCGAAGAGCAGATGTGTAATCATAGGGGACGCACATTTTGGGTGTAGGCCAAAGACACGCTGAGTGGCAGCTCTATTGAGTAGTTGGGAGAGAGCTTCCATAGCAAGAATGAAAAGGTAAGGAGAAATTGGGTCTCCTTGCCTTAGTCCCTTTCGGCCCGGGAAAAACCCTGCTAGTTCGCCATTGATAGAGATCGAGAAACGAGCTGAAGATACACATTGCTTAATCCAGCCACAGAATTTGGGTGGAAACTCTTGAGCAACAAGGAGATTATCCAGAAACTCCCAGTAAAGAGTATCGAATGCTTTACGGATATCAACTTTAAGCATGCTACTCTTAGGGCCAATCGATGTTTTGTAGAGTCTGATTAATTCCGATGCTAGCAGTACGTTGTCGCCTAGACCCCGTCCTTTCAAAAAAGCCAATTGGGAAGGTGAGATACAATCAAGAATTATTGGTTTGAGCCTGTTTGCAATGATTTTTGAGATGACCTTGTAGACGAAATTACATACGCTGATTGGCCTGAAATCTGATAACTTGGATGCTTCATTAAACTTAGGGATAAGGGCGATATAGGTAGTGTTTATGTCTTTCAACAGTCTCCCATTCCTAAAGAATTCCTGAATAGCAGAGATAACAGTTGGTCCAACAAGACTCCAAGATCCCCGGTAGAACTCAGCGGGGTAACCATCTGGCCCCGGACTTTTACTCAAAGGTAAGCTAAACACTGTCTTTGTAATCTCGTCTTCTGTTACAGGTCTGAGGAGAGCCTCAGAGTGGCTAGAGGAGCACCTGAAAGGCATGAGGTCCCGCAGAAAATCAATGGAGCAGGTGGTAACATGGTCATCCGCAGTTCCAAACATGCCCTGAAACATGGTAATCCTAATAATATAAGGCTTTTTTCTTCTCTGTATCACATTTTCAAAGCATCGAAGCTCCATCTTGTTTCGTCTTCTCCGACACTGTTACAACACATTTCCAATCCCTATCCAAAAGCTCAATGTATTTGAGCTACTTCACTCGGAAATATTTTATTTTTATTATTTATAGCTGTTTGGATTAGGATTTGTACTGTTATCACTTTTTCTTTCAGTGATGTTATCCGAAATATTTAATTTAAAGAAATCAGTTAGTTGACAAAAAAAAAAATAGATACTACACCATGGCTATACGATCGTGGTTAGAAAATTACTAGTTTTTTGTGATTTTTTTCCGAAAATTCGTGACTATATGTTAAAATAGTTGTAGTTTTTCATAGTTTTTTTAACCATGATTTTCTTTTGTGATTATATCATGGCTATATAAAAAATTTCCACTAGTAGATACCACGAAGATTTGTGGCAAAGTTTATCTGGTTGAGCATTATTGTTTGAGCCAAAAATTCTCATCCGAAGAATACAGATCTCTTAAACCTCGTATACGTTCCCATTACGAGGCCTATTTCAGACTCTCTAATTTTTGTATTATATTTTGATTTGGTCTCGTACTTTAGCCCGAGCTCACAACACCTAAGCTCAAATTACTACTAATAACACACCAGAAAAAAGGTAAAAATTCATGTAGATAGAGATCTTATTACCTCTCTTTCTCGACATCTTTAAGGAGATTTTTATCTACAACTTCCTCAACATTTCTCTCTATATCGTTTATATTAATGCATTCACTATCACATAAACATACAAACAAAATACTATAAGTCTCCTGAAACAACAAGTCAACAAGACAACAACAAATAAATCCATCTATATTAACATAGTGAAGAGAAGAATTATCTTCAACAATTTTTTTTCTGTCAATGATTGGATCAATAAAACAAATCCATTGTCCAAACCGTACCTAATTATCTTCAATAATAGTTTTTAAAGTTTATAGGCCTCTTGTTCTCACAATATTCTTTGTGGAGTACTATGTGTCTTTCTCTTGTTTCTTCTTATAAGAAGAAACAAAATCAAAACGACAAGCTCACAACATTATATATTCTTAACATTTATTAAGATACGTAAGTAGAAAATTCAACTTAGATATAAATGACTTAAAATTCAACTTAAATTTTCATGTATGTTGACGAAAATGCAAATTTTTGCCCCAGCTAAGACTTTTCCATGCGTAATATTTTGTTCATAGATCAATTTTTTACTTTTCAAAGTTGAATTACGCGTGAAAATAAATTTACTTTGTCAATATATAGACACTGAAACCATCTCTGTATTTTCACAGCAACTCGAAAACTGTCTTTGACAAATCTCATATCGCTCATTGTCTTCTTCTCTCTCCTCCTCCAATCCTCTTCCGCACAAACCGTCGTGAAAGCTTCGTATTGGTTTTCAGGAGCTGAATATCCAGTCACGGACATTGACTCATCACTTTTCACTCACTTATTTTGCGCTTTTGCTGATCTCAACCCTCAAACAAATGAAATCTCTGTCTCTTCCACGAACCAACCCAAATTTTCCACCTTTACACAGACCGTCCAACAGAGAAACCCTTCTGTGAAAACCCTTTTGTCACTCGGCGGCGGAAATCAAAGTATATCCTCTGCTTTTGCTTCCATGGCAAGTAACCCCACTTCTCGAAAATCATTCATTGACTCTTCCATCAGACTTGCTAGATCCTATGGATTCCATGGTCTTGATCTAGATTGGGAGTACCCTAACAGCGACACGGAGATGACTGATTTCGGGAAGCTACTTCGAGAATGGCGATCGGCTGTTGAAGCAGAAGCAAGTAGCAGCGGTAGTGAGAGGCTGCTTTTGACGGCTGCGGTTTCTTACTCCAACAATCACGAATCAAAACTGTACCCGGTTCAAGCCGTTGCTGACAGCTTGGATTGGATTAATCTTATGGCTTATGATTTTTATGCACCTGGTTGGTCTAAAGTGACCGGCCCACACGCCGCTCTCTTTGATCCTTCAAACGCAGGTCATTTCCGTCTTTAACATATAGATCATCCATTTTATATCAAAACATACTTACTTCTAATATAAATTATTTTATAAAAAACTCGTACTTGATATTTTAGTTTCTTCGCACATATTAAAAAATCATTAACTATATTTTGTTAACGAGATTTCATCACCAATTTCAAAATAATCTAACTAATCACAAATCAATATGCAGAATTTCAATAGTCAAAACACTAAAATCACAATAAATATTGCATAAAAATCTTTAAACATCAACTAAAATAAAATAAAAAAAATCTTAAAACATCAACTATAACTAAACAGAAGGAATATAACATATTGTCAACTTTTGATTAGTTTAAAGCATTTGCAACAGGAGTTTCTCATAAGAGTCTCTTATAAACCAAATATACTTACAAAAAATTATATAATACTTTTTATTGTAAGAATTTTTCATTATTCTTGGAACTCTGATTCATAGTTTCTGAAATGAGAGATTCCCTTATTTTTGTGACAAACTCTCTCAATAAAATATTACTATTTAATATTTTATTATTATATTTTTTTGCTAAGAAACTCCGACTACATATGGTCTTTGGTTATGACATGTGAATAATATTTAGATCTGGTATTAGAATAATTTAGATGACTCAGCTAAAATACAACATATTGTTGACTTCCTTTCAGATTTGATCGAATTGTTGACTTCTTTTCAGATTTGATCGAATTGTTGAAAAAAAAAATCTAAAATGATGTTTGTTTTTTTGTTGGTCCATCTGTCTTAAAGTTAGTTTGACTTGATTTAGTGAGTATGCAAACAATATAACAATCAGATTTTTAAAACTGTTGGTTTAATTTTGATTTGAAAATTTGGTTTAAGGACGAAATTAACCTGGTTTGTGATGATAGGTCCAAGTGGTGACGCTGGAGTTAGATCATGGATTCAAGCTGGACTTCCGGCAAAGAAAGCAGTGTTGGGATTTCCATTCTACGGCTATGCGTGGAGTCTCTCAGACCCCAACAGTCACAGCTATTATGCACCAACCACCGGAGCTGCGATATCAACGGATGGTACTATCAGTTACGGTCAGATAAAGAAGTTCATAGCCGATAATGGAGCAATGACAGTTTATAACTCGACGGTTGTCGGAGATTATTGTTATGCCGGTACGACTTGGATTGGTTACGACGATAATCAGGGTATTGTCACGAAAGTTAGATACGCTAAGGAGAAAGGTTTGCTTGGTTACTTCTCGTGGCGTGTTGATCAGGACGATAATTCTGCTCTAGCTCGTGCAGGTTTGATTCTATCTCAACGTCTATGTATTTCTTTTTTTTTTTTTTACATGTGTAATTGAATATGTAAAGTTTTGACGTTTGTATGTTATCTTTTTTGGGGATTTTACAGCGTCACAAGCATGGTGAAGATGCGACGTCGGCAAGCACCGAAAACATACCATAGTCTTTAAGTTATCCGTTGTTCCGACAACCGCAAGTGAAGATGTTTGATAGTAAACATACATTAACTTTATTTACTTATATATTGAGACACAAAAGAGAATAATTAGTATACTCGTTCTGTACTTGTGCAGCTGTTTACAGTGTATAATAATAAATTTTAAAATAATTCTGTAATATTCAATATCATAATAATAGTTGATTATGATATTTACTATGTGATTTTAGTATATACTGTAATATATATTTATATGATACGAATGTAAGTTAGAATTTATATCATAAAAATTAACGAATTGATATAATATTGTAATTGAATTTCTAAAAAAAAATTATATTAAATAAAATTACACATTTACTATTGTGAAAATTTATAAACTCGTTCAATCATTTCATGCATATCTTTACATTCTGGTTTATAGATAAACACAAATGTTTAATTTTTCACATAGCATTTTAAGTATTTACTCGAATTTGATTATTTTTGTTCAACTCGTGTTCATTTGGTTCCTAAATTAGTGTTGATATTTTGAATATTGTTTTCGAAATGTTGTTCTAAAGACCCAAAACTCGAACCAAAATCAACACAAATTAGAAGAATCGAACCCGACAAAAAATCCTAATTGGTCCTAAATCTATATATTTAAAAAATTAGACCCAAACTCAAACCAGAACCAAATCAAAAACCAAATTTTAAGGATTTCTTAATTAATTTAAAATTTTATATAAAAATACTCGAACCTGAACTCTATTTATACCGAACCAAACTCTATCTGAAAAATAAAATTATCTGAAATACTCTTAAAATCAAAATAGCTAAAATACCAAATTATATGAACCAAATCCGAAATAAAACTAGTGTCCTAAATCTATGTATCCGGAAAATCGAATCCAAACCGGAACCGAATCAATAACCTAATTTGTAACCGATATATTTTTATTAAATTTTATCATTTTTAGAAATTTTTATATTAAATATTTATTAATTTTGTTTTTGTATATATATATATATATATATTTGTAACAAAACTCATCTTAATCCTATTTTAAGGTTACTTATGAAATTTAGGTTAATTTTATCGTATAGTTTATAATACGTACAAAACGAAAGTGTCTCCCGCTTTAATATAGAAGATTTTTTATATTAAATCTTTAGTAATTTTGAATTTGTATATATAAATTTGTAACAAAACTCATCTTCATCCTATTTTTAAGGGTAGTTATGAACTTTAGATTAATTGTATCATATTGTTTATAACACGTGCAAAATGAAAGTGTCTCCCATTTTAATATATAAAACTAGGATTATACCCGCGTTATAACCCGGAATTTGTTTATTTTTATTGTATTCTTAAAACTATGTTCATTTAGGTTGTTAGACCAGTATTGATATTTTGAAATATTTATTTCGAGATATTATTTGAAAAGCTTGAAGCCTGAACCAAAATACAAACGAATCAAAAGAATCGAACCCGATAAAATACCCAAATGGATCCTAAATTTATGTACCTAAAATGAGAATCCAAACCCGAACCGAAACCTAATTTAGTTTATTTCAGTTTTTCTATTAATTTTAAATTTTTAACTAAAACTACTCGAAACCCAAACTCGATTTATATCAAACCAAAATCTATTCAAAAACAAAAAAATTTTGAATAATTGTTAAAATCTAAATAATCAAAATACAAAACTAGATGAACAGCACCCGACAGAATACCAGAATATACCCTAAATCTATATACCCAAAAAATCGAATCCAAACCCAAACCGAAACCAAATCAATAACCGAATTAGTAACCGATATATTCTTATTAAATTTTAGCTTTTTTGAATTTTTTTAATTAAATTTTTTTAAAATTTTAAATTTTATATATAAGTTTGTAACAGAAACCTTCTTAATCATATTTTTAAAAGCAGCTATGAACCTTACTTTAATTTTATCCTATAGTTTATAACACGGCCAAAATGAAAGTGTCTCCCACTTTAATATATAAGACTATGATTATATTCACGCTATAGCGTGAGTTTGATTGTTTTTTCAACCCATGTTCATTTATTTCTTAGTTTTGTGTTGATATTTTAAATATTATCTATGAGATGTTCTAATGGCCTAAAATCCGAACCGGAATCAACCCGAATTAGAAGAATCAAATCTGACTAACGAAACCCGATAAAATATCCCATTGGGTACTAAACCTATTTATGTAAAACTGAACATGAACCAAATCAAGAACCAAACTCTAGAGATATTTTAATTAAATCTTTATTTATTTTGGATATACATATGAAAAATACTCAAACCCAAACTCGATCTATACCAAAATGAACCCGATCCAAAAAATAAAAATTACCGAAAGAGTGTTATATCAAAAGAGCTAAAAACTTAATTATAATAACCAAACCCGAGAAAATACCACAATAAGTGCTAATCTATGTATTCGGAAAACCAAATCCAAACCTGAACCGGAACCGAATCAAAAATCGAATTTGTACCCAATATATTTTAATTTAATTTTAATCTTTTTGGTGTTTTTTCTAATTAATTTTTGTTAATTTTAAACTTTTATATAAAAGTTTATAACTAAAGTCACCTTAGGCCTATTTTTAAGGGTAGGTATGAACCGTTAAATTTATTCTAAAGTTTATAACACGATCAAAATTAAAAATATTTTCTCTTTCATACAGGAGATGTAAAAATTATTTTCAAACAGACTAATTGTTTCCTTTGATTTGGCGGATAGTATTGCCTTTTATAAATACCTCTTCGACATACTATTATCATTTCCTTTTAACTAGATGATATATAAGATACAACAAATGCTAAACAGTTGACCCTAATTGTGAGTAAAATTGCCAACAAATAAGTGGTCCAGTTGGTTTGTCTCTGATTTAGTTCGGTATGAGGTGGTCTGTTCGAATCTCATCCTGCTCCATTTGAAAAACTTAGGCTATGAATCGAATCTTGTTGTCGATCCAATGATTACTTATTGACAAAAAAGAATTATGGGTAAAAATTTCCCCAATTTCGTTTGAGCAAATTAGGGCAGATTTGATTTGAGAGAGTATAAAAGGATCATAATGTCATTTTTATTAGTTATTATAAACAAAGTTTTAACGTCACATAGACACTCTGGAGTTTTCTCATTTTTTAATGAATTTAGAGTACAAAAGAATTTCATTTTTATGAATTTCTAAATTTTCAGAAGTATGTGTATTAAATAAGGGTTTTCGGTCCCGAACTATCATATAAGTATGATTAAACCTATTGTTTGTGTCATTTTGTAATTGCACGTAATTGAGAGCTCAAAGTTTTAATTCGACACTAAAATTGTCGAAACTTCCAATTGAACCTAAAGCTAAGTACCTTAGTCTGATTAGACAAACATGTTTAATTACGGTTTTCCGTAGACTGTAATGGATAGATTAGTACGGATAACCAGATCATTAGCCAGATTATACCAAAATTATGACTCGAGTAAGCCTGATTATAGCCTGTTTGCTCATTAAAAAAACCCGTTCACGATTCCTCTTCTAAAATCCTAGAAATCGCGATAAACAGAGAAGAGAGATTTGACAGATTTTCGGAGAGAGCAAAATCGAGAGTGGCAGTGGAGAGTGATACGGAGGAGCTGCATGTGGTTCCGTTTGTTGAAGAAGAGAACCTTTACGAAGAAGAGCAAGAGATGTATGATGATGATGATGAAGAAGTGGAGCAAAATCTCTACTAATTAGAGCGTGAACTAGCAGAGTTCGTGATGAGCCTCCTGTTACTCATAACCAAGTGCCAGAAATAGATGATGAAGACGATTGGGATTGGGAAAGTGAAAATGGAGGAAGCTCAAGGACTGAAATAAACAGACCTAACTACACTTCTGCTGATGTATTGCTCTCAGAAGATATGATCTTCTTCAATGTCGTGGGCTTCAAAGATGTTGTCACCAATTATGCAATTTCAACTAGATACAACATTCGACAATACATGTATGATAAAAGCAAATGCGCATACAAGTGTGTTGGTGGAAAGGGATGTAGTTGGAGGATATATTGCTCTAGGGTAGATAAGAAGGATGAGTGGAAGATTAAAGTGTTCAATAAGGTTCACTACTGCTCTGCAAATGGAGAATGTCACATGATTAAGGTCCCGGTTGTTGCTAGATTTTTCTAGATAGAATTAGAGAAGAACCAGACTATTGGATGCCTCGGAAGATGGAAGAGAAGATTAAGGCGGAGTGGAAAGTAAGGGTAACAAGACATCAATGCCAAGCTGCTAGAAAAAATGCATTGAGGTGGATAGAGAAGGAGTACGATGAGCAGTTTGCTCGTCTCCGTGACTATGGAGCTGAAATTTTTCATACTAATCTAAACTCCACAGTAGGTCTAGAGACGGTGAGAAATGCAGAAGGTGAAGACGTTTTTGATAGATTCTACGTTTACTTCGAGCAAATAAAGAGATCTTGGAAAGATACGTGTAGAAGGTTGATAGGATTAGATGCTTGCCACATGAGAGGGAGAATGAAAGGTGTTGTGCAAGTGGCTTTGGGAAGAGACGGGAACAATCAGATTTATACGACTACTTGGGGTTGTGTTCAAGTGGAGAACACTGAAAACTGAAGGTGGTTCATTAGAAAATTGAGAGAGGATTTTGAGCTGGAAAATGGTGATGGATATGTTATGATATCCGACCGGGAAAAGGTACTTGTTTTTGATGGTATTTGTTCACATGTTTTGTCTGTGATAGTTGTTTTAAAATTGGAATCCATAAAATTTGGTCTCTTTGAACGAGACTTCATCAATTTAATTTCTATTTTTGGTCAATGTTTTTGAACGAGTCTTTGTTTATGTTTTGTTGTTTTTGATGGTATTTGTTCACATGTTTTGTCTGTGATAGTTGTTTTAAAATTGGAATCCATAAAATTTGGTCTCTTTGAACGAGACTTCATCAATTTAATTTCTATTTTTGGTCAATGTTTTTGAACGAGTCTTTGTCTCTATGTCACATGTCTTTGTCTCTATGTCACATGTCTTTGTCTTTGCATTGTTTTCTCTATTTTTTGTTTTTGTCTCTGTATATACATACTTTGAACGAGTCTTGGTCTTTGTCTTTATGTAAATAGTCACTAATAGTAGTTTTATGTGAAAGTCACTAATAGTAGTTTTCTTTGTGTAACAGGGATTAATAGGGGCTGTACAGGTGGAGGTTCAATTGGTTGAACATTGTATGTGTGTTAGGCATATATATGCTAACCTCAAGAAGACGTTTGGAATAAATATTTTATGAAGCCACTAGTTTGGACACTTGCTTAGAGCTACAATGAGGCGGAATATGATAGGAACCTCGAGAAGATTCTGAACTATGACTCTCGGGTATATGATAAGGTTTTAAGCTATGATCCAACGACTTGGTGCATGGCTTTCTATGCAACTAGGAGTTGCTGCAAGGATGTGGAGAACAACTCAGTGGAGTCTTTCAATGCCTCAATTGCAAAAGCTAGAGCGAAGGCATTTGTCTATGCTAGAGACAATCCGACGCCTGACCATGATGTGTATCCTCCATTGCAAAAGCTAGAGGGAAGGCATTTGTCTATGCTAGAGACAATCCGATGCCTGGCCATGATACGTATCTCTAAGAGATACAACACTGTTATGAATCACCGTGACATCTATACACCATATGTGGAGCAGTTTCTGAAGAAAGAACATGAGGTTGTTGCTTGTCATGTTCTTCAAAGCACAAATGGCAGGGTAAATTTGGAAACTAGAATATGCTCATGCAAGAAGTTTGACATATGTGGTATCCCGTGTGAGCATGCGTATATTGTGATCATTTACAAAAAACTAGAGCCGCAGAAGTATGTTGCTCATTGGTTTAGAACCTCCACATGGAGGACGACTTATCAAGATGGCTTAGTACCACTGAGAGGACCTGCGTTTTGGCCGTCAACAGATGGAGCCATGTCCATAGACCAGCTGAACAACGCATGCCCGGTCCTCCAAAGGAAGACAAACGGACGAAGGGAGTCAATGAATCCCCAACCAAAAAGACAAAAGTTCTTAAAAGAACAATGCATTGCAGTGTTTGTGGCAAAGCTAACCACAATTCAAGGTTTCACAAGGTATGTTTCTTATCCCATTTGTTTGATGTTTGTGGCAAAGCTAACATAATTTCTGACTTATGTACTTACTATTACATGTGTTTGATGTTTTTGAAGCCAACAAGGCAGATTGTTGTGGTGGAATCCAGCCAAGGTGAATCATCTCAAGTGGAGACAACACAAGGCTCACTAAAAGATGTTGATTGAAGACTCTATTAGGGAACTTCTCTTTTGATGAACTTATCTACTGCGGTTATGAGGCAAGAGATTTATTTGTTGGAAGTTTTTTGGGTTGGGCAATTGGATATTTCTATGTCATCTTCTCAATTAATTGACACAATATTAGCTTCTCTTTTGGTTTCTAGTTTAATATCAATGACTATTTCTTAACTTGTCTCATTATTCATTGTCTTTTGCTTTCCTAATTGGTTTCCAATTTAATGTTTAATAAGATGCACAATCAAAAGATAAACTTCTCTCAAGACTTAAAGATAAACCCAACAAAGTACCATTAGAATCTTTACATTGAAATGAGACTACAAAAGCATTGAAATGAGACTACAAACCATGATAAGATACTACAAAGCAACAGATTAGGAAACCAAATCTGAACATCCAAAAGGGTTAAAGCTTCAGGACATTGAAACTTTTATCAAACTACAGACATTGAAGCTGAAATTCAAGCTATCAACCTACAGACATTGAAGCTTCTATCAAGTTATAATCTTGAAGCTAATACAAGCAATTATTAATCCTACTACCAAAACACCAGCCATCTTCTTAAACCAAGCTTTGCCATCCATTAAAACTCCTTCAACTCTGTCTACAATGTCCAATTCAAACTCTCTTTGAATCTTCTCTACATCCAATCGTTGTGCAATTAACTCTTGTTGAAGACTCTCGAATTTTGAATTTAAGATATGAATTTCACTCACTATTGCTTCATCCATCCAACAAAAAACATGTTTGTCATCAGCAAGCTACAATCAAATTACATAAACGTTGAAGAATGAGTCATCATAAAAGATTTCTATATGTTCTACAATGATAATTACATAAAACGAAACCAAGAGGAGTTGCAGAATGACTTACCCTCCTCGATGCAGCTAAAGCACACTTGAGGAATTTCCGATTGGATTGTTCCAAGATTTTGAGACATTGATCTCAATTGTTTCACTACACCAACATCATCGAGGAACACCTTCAACCGTTCCGTCTGTTGGAGAACCTGAAAAATCAAACGAGTTGTCAGTTTTATTACTCATTCTCGATCACCCAAAAATTTTCCTTTTGATTTTTAGGGTTCTTCGCTCATGATTTCTCAGTTCTCAGGTGAAGAAATAAGAAACGGGTCGAAAAAATTATGAAATTAGGTCACCTGGTTGGAGTAAAGATCAATATCAGTTAGGTTTTGGATTGAACCGTGAACCACACCGAAAACCAAGTAATTTCAATCACACGTTCGAAATAGAAGTTTGACAACCGAATCAAGTGCAATCAGCTTATGAGCTAAAAAATAGGTTTACTCATAGTTATATGATAGTTCAGAGGTGGAATCAGACCGATAACTCATTAAATAACAATATACTTTTTAGATATTTTCCTATGCATTGTGGAGCTCTCATTCAAATAAGACCTGCATATCATAGATACTCTTCACTAGAATTAACATCTGGTATACAAGGAGGTTTTCACTTGTTTTACTAGCTTACGGATGTTTGTTTGGCTTTAGTATATGGAGTTCAAATTTTATTTTAGGCTATCTTATATATTAAAACGGAAGACATTTTCATTTTGGTTGTGTTATAAATTTTAGGATAAATTTAACATTTGGCTCATAACTATCCTTAAAAATAGGTCTAAGCTAAGTTTGGTTATAAATTATTATATAAAAATTTAGAATTAACAAAAATTTATTGGAAAAAACCCTAAAAGATTAAAACTAAATTAAAATATGTCGAGTACAAACTCAATTTTTGATTCGGTTCCGGTTCAGGTTTGAAATTTGTTTTCCGGATACAAAGAAATAGCATATTATAGTATTTTCTCGGGATTGGTTCTAATTCGGTTTTTGTCTCTTTTGATATAACTCTTATTCAATTGTTTTTAATTTTGGGATCGGGTTCTGTTTGGTATGGATCGAGTTTGGGCCACTAGAACATTATTCCAAAAATAATATTCAAAATATTAATACGGATCTAAAAACCTAATAAACGGGTTGAAAAAAACAATCAAATCCCACGATGTTGCGTGGGTTGAATCCTAGTCTTATATATTAAAGCATAAGACACTTTCGTTTTAAATCAAAAAAACCAAAATAAAATTACATGAATAAATCTTAAATCAAAAGAACCAAAATACTGAATTAGAGGAATCGAACCCGACAAATACCAGAATATGGTTCACATCTATGTAATCGTAAAATTGAATCTAAACTCTAACGGAAACCGAATCAAAAATCGAATTTATACCTGATAAATTTTTATTAATTTTAAATCTTTTTTGATTTTTTTTATTAAATCTTTATTAGTTTTGAAATTTTCGAGTTTGGGTATTTCTATAATAAATTCAAATTAAAGAAAAATCAATAGAAAAACTCTAAAAAAACTAAGATTTAGTTTTTGATTTGGTTTCAGATTTGATGTTTTGGATACATAGATTTATGACTCATTTGAGTATTTTATTGAGTTTAGTTCCTCTAATTTGGATCGATTTCGCTTCGGGTTTGGACCTCTAAGACAACATTTCAAAAAAATGTTTCAAAATATCAATAGGTCTAATAATCTAAATGAACACATATTATTTAAACAATCAAATACCGCGTTATAACAGGGATATAATCCTAGTTAACCATTAATGTAGTAGTTTTTTAGAATTTTTTGGTTATAGGATCTATAATGTAATTATTTTGGCTATACAATTTTAGTTTTAAAGAAAAAGATTCAATAAATAAAATTTTGCATTCTAGAGCAATAAGAATCAAAAATAAATCCAGAGCAACGAGAGACACGAAAGTTATGTCTATTTAGCAATAACAATGATTAAGAAGAAATGATAAAGTAGAGATTGTATACATCTCCATGCCTGAAAATTCATATATGCAAATGCAATAAAGAGTACACATCAACAATATAATCCTACTAAGAAAGAACAAACACAAGATGCCACAAAGCATCCAATTAACACTGCAAAGTTTTGCATCTAATATGTGCTTATTGCAAATTGCTCATAGATTTCACCGTGAGGTAATACTCAGCTTTAACAGAAGATCAGTAAAGAGGAGCGCAAACGAAGAATCAATCCCTTTATTTTCGCGAAAGAGAAAGTTTAAAAAGTAGTGAAACAGAGCAAGTGAAAAAGCTCACTTCTTCAAGAGCACCGAGCTGCATTGTGACATGATCTTTGAAGCTCTTGTGATCGAGTTTGTCATGTAAAAATTCTCGACAGCGGGTTGGAATGGCGTTTTGCTCATTGTCTCCTTGCACTCAGGTTTCAATGAAGGCCCAAAAGCAGCTGGCTCTCGCTCGTCTGTGTGGACCAGATTTGGTGCGACGCTCTTTATTCTTGATCTAACACCTTCTATCGAGTTGTATGGAAGCTTCACACCCGAGACCTCGGATAAGGCTCTTACAATCTTCCAATCGTCTCTCGCATCACCAACTGTTGGAACAGCAGGAACAGTCTGTTGGGTAAATCCTTCTGTGTTTTCGTATGTTCCTTCTTTCTCGGTGAAGGCTGACGCTGGGAGAATTACGTTTGCACGGTAAACTGCTTTGTCTCCATGGTGTCCTTGGTAAACCACAAAGGCGTCTTTAGGAATCTTGTCAACATCTACATCGTCTGCTCCCATCAAGTAGACAAATTTTGCAGACTCGAGGGCTTTGGCGGACTGTTGAATGAGACCAAGATCAAGGGCAGCCGCTTGAGCAGCGTACAGAAGAAGAAAGTTAAGACCGTTCCAGTCAGGTCGGACGACATTGTTGGCTTGTGCAATGGATTCAACAGCAGAAATAATAGCATCTTTATCAGTTCTGTTGAAGAGACCGGCTCCAACAATGATAGCAGGGTTTTTAGCGTTCTTGAGAGCCGCACAGAATGGGTGACGTCCCTCAGCAATTTCTTTGAGAGTATCAGGCCCAGTCCCAAGGTGTTTGCAATCGTAGTTGAAGTCTGTAGGTGGACCAACGTATCCAACCTTGGCATTCGATGCACGGACTGTCTTACCGATCCTAGCATTCACCATTGCAGCTTCAACCCTCGGCTGGTAAAAATAAACAGACAACAGGTTAATCTACAGCTAAAGGACCATCACCAGGCTGACATCTGAAAGAGTAAATCGGTAAAAAAAGAACAAGTTTCGATTAAAAGAAACCATGAGCCCAAACACATCTAGCCTGTATATGTTCCGGGTATTATATATAAAACAGAATGTTAGCATCCAAGGTTTTAGAAACCTAATTCTGCTGCTCCTTTCTATTTTACTATGTACTCCACATTAAACATGCACAGAACCTTGAACATGCACCACTAAACCAGATTACACAATTTGTTTTTTCTTGAGACAATTTCCCAAAGCATAGAGCGTCTGTCTACTCCAGTACCAATAACCACATAAAGTGACAGGGTGGAACGCTCACCTGGGTACCAACTAGAAGGAAGAGATCGGCCTTCTCAAGTCCACTGATGCTAGTATTCATCAAATAACTGTACCGGAGATCAGCATTAACACCAACAGCTGTTCCTTCACACCACACATTGTCTGAACCCATTCTGTTAACGAAGTCCTTCAACACCATCATGGATTCTGCATCGGATAGCTGACCTGCGATACCAACAACTTCATCTGGCTTCACCTGATGAATGATATCACCCACAACAGCTAAGGCATCACGCCAGCTCACTGCCTTGAACCGTCCATCAGAATCTCGAATCATAGGATCACTCAGCCTTTGTCTCTTTAGCCCGTCATAACAGAACCTTGTTTTGTCAGATATCCATTCTTCATTTATATCCTGAATAAGGACAATCACAGGTTCAACAACGAGCAAATAATTTCATTACAATAGTTTTGGACTTAAGAAAAACATACCTCATTAAGGCGTGGTATGATACGCATCACTTCTGGTCCCCTACTATCGACACGGATGTTTGACCCAACAGCGTCACTAACATCAATGGTTTCTGTTCCTTTCAACTCCCAGTTTCTGGCCTTAAAGGCAAAGGGCTTTGAGGTCAAGGCTCCCACAGGACAGATATCGATAACATTTCCAGAGAGTTCACTGGTCATGAGCTTTTCAACATAAGTTCCAATTTCTTCTCCACTACCGCGACCTAGCATGCCAAGATCTTGAACCCCTGCAACTTCTGAAGCAAATCGTACACACCTACAAAGACATGATAGAAACATAACCTAATCAATAGGATAGCATATGTAATCGCATTAACTAAGCTATCACAATTTTAGTAACCTTGTACACTGGATACACCGAGTCATAACAGTCTTTACAAGAGGACCAAGGTTTTTATCAACAACAGATCTTTTCATCTCAGTGAAACGACCTCTGTCAGATCCAAAAGCCATAGACTGATCCTGGAGATCACATTCTCCTCCTTGGTCACATATAGGGCAATCCAGAGGATGATTCATCAACAGGAATTCCATTACTCCCTCCCTTGCCTTCTTTGCTATAGGTGTGTCAGTCTTAATCTTCATCCCTGTTAGAAATACTCTTTAGATATATATCATCATACTACATTACAGAACACGAAACATTAACCAAGGAAAAAATTGATGGAAACTGTACCTCAAACTCCACATGTGTAAATGTATACTAAGTAAGTGCAAATTAAAACTTAACACCGAAGAAAAAGTAATTACGCTTATCATAGAAATGTTTAATGTTCAAGCCTTGCACTTGAAAGAAACTATCAACAGCCCAAGTCAGAACACAGAGAAAACAAGATCCTAAAATGACAAAGTCTCAGCCTAACTCCACAACTCCTAAAATGCAAAAAGCTCTCGTTGGCCTGATCATCATCATCATCATCATCAAACTAAAAACCAACAAAAATGGAAGAGAAATGGAACTGATACCGCAATAAACAGATAAGAATATCATCAAATCCCAAAAAATATGTCTAGTAATCAGCAATCAGATCAATCCATTATTATGAAATTTTGCCTGGAATTTAACCTACAATGATAAAAAGCTTTAATGAACTAACCGGGAAGTGCGGGCATGGCACACGATGCTACAGGCTTGGGAGACTTCTCGACCTCGACAAGACACATCCGGCAGTTTCCGGCGATAGATAAGCGAGAATGATAACAAAACCTCGGGATATCAACTCCGGCGACCTCACAAGCCTGAAGAACTGTGAATCCTTTAGGGATTTTGACTGCGTGACCATCAACAAAGACCTCGATCGCATCCTCAGGATTCGAGAAATGAACACGTGCTCCACCAACAGGATTTCTGGGAGGGAGGATTTCTGTCGGCGGCTCAGGCTGAGAAGCAACAGCGGATTCAGGAGATTGGAGCTCTGGTTTAGAGACTATAGTGCGAAGAAAAAATTTAGAGTTCTGGGATTGAAGAAGACGAGACGCTGGTCGAATGGTTCGAGAAGCTAAGATGCCTAACCCCATGGCGTTGTGGATCTGTATCGTCTTCTTCTTCTTTTTCTCTCTGTGTATATTTCTCGATCTTGCCCTGAAGCATTTGTGTGAGAGCGAGGAAGACACGAATGACTACATTTGGGCTTTATGGGATTTGTTTGGATTCTAAAATTGGGCTTTCATTCTCGATCTTGTTCAGAAGCATTTTTGTGACAACAAGGTAGAAGATACGAATGGGTGAGTTATGGGCTTTATGGGCTTTCATTATAAACCAATTAATACTGTATTTTAAAACTTATCCAAAATTAATTATAGACTTTTGGGTGGAGTAACCCAAATCTATCAATTAACCAATGAAACTTGAATTTTCGAAATATGTTATAACTCCTTGGAAATTTTTGGTTCAGAATATCTCTAAAAAACTTTGTATCGGATTAATGACGGAACTAGAAAATTTATAAATTGGAACGAGGATCTGTCTATAAAAAAACTGAACGTGAGAGTTTTTTTTCATCTATCTCCTCGCATCTTCTCGCGAATAAAAGCTTGTAAGCAGATTTCTAAAGCAAAAGAAAAAATATTATGTTCATTAAACCAAATTTTATGTCTTTATAAACTTAAACAAATGAATAATGCCTAAAATTTAAACTTGTTAGGGTTAAACTTGTTAGAATTTAACCTATATTCGGTTTTGTTGAAATCAAAACACTTGCTAATCTTTATTTATATTTGTTTTTATCAACAGCAGATTTTTTATTAATTTTGAAACTTACAATCGAGATAATTGAAATTGAAAATACAAACACAGATAATTAACATCCACCAACCCTTAAAATTCTCAAATGAGGTAAAGCACAAGCTATACAGAGAAAGAAATTAGAAGTACCAGAAATCAGAATTATCTTTCAATACCAAAATGAGAAACCATCTACTCCATACCTGATGCAGAGCAAAAACGTATTCGACTGAATCAACAACAAGAAGAATTGAGCCTTAAACAACCCACAGAACCCTTCATCCGGTGATATAGAATCGAATCAATAAAGAGGTGGTGATAGTGGTCTTAGTGCAAAACTAAAACTAAGTAGAAACACAGGCTCTCTGTCTTTATTATAATTCGACCCAAGACCAGAAAAGCTTGAAACTCAAACCTAGTGACGAAAACAACAAACAGCAAATATAAACCATACCACATCTTACCAATTAACTTGAAGCATGCAGCAATCAATCGAGTAATCCTAATCCTAGATAACACCTAAGCTAACTAAAACCTCACGACTATCTAGATCTAAAATCAAGGTATTGCTTAGCTAAAAGAAGAGAGTTAGAGGTGAACGAATCGGGTCCATCGAATCACTGGTGAGGAAAACTTTGACATAGGCGGCGGCGACTAACTACACCACGCTCCCATAGCAACGCATGAAGTCCTCAATCGGCGTTGCATGAGACAAAAGTACAGACTAGCCATTATGACCAGAGAGATCTTGAATTTGGCGGACCAGATCTTCGAAATTTCAGCGGGTTGTCTAGAACTTATTCAACTCCTCGAATCACGTCCTCTAATGAAACGAGAAAAAGAGGTCATCACGAAATGCCCATATCGCCTCTGTCGAGCACAGCGGGGAAGAGATGGATCGGAGAAAGTCAAAGATGCTTTGACCGAGCTTCAAGGCATGTTGGAATGAGAGACACTAGCGAACGACCCTAAAAATAATGGCAAGAGGAAACCTTCTCCGGCGGCGGTGAGACCGGCAGGCCGCCGGAAAGATAGATCACCGTCTTTAACCAAATTTTTAAGAGAACTAGAATTTTAAAGGCTTTAACCAATTAAGATTTATCTTTATTTATATATATCTATATATAAACAAATTATATACTAAATACTTCTTAATTTAAACCTTAATTAAAAATAATAATAATAAATTTTAAACCATAATTTAAAAAAATAATAAATTTAAGGATATATATACTAATTTAATATTAAACATTTTAAAAATATTGTAACTAAAAAATCTAATATGAAAACATTCATTTTATATTTGTGAATATATTTTCCAATTTTTGTTATTATATTTTTCCCAAATTTTGAATTTAGATTACAAAAACAAAACAATTACGAAAATTTTGACAAAATTTTAATATAAAACTACACATACTCTTATTAATGTATTTATTTGAGATAAGGTCTAAATTTGTTGACAATAAAGGAGATGAAAAATTACTATACTTGATTTGAATATAGAAATTAAAGATGTTATAATGAGTTTTTACAATAAAATCATTTCATTTAAGAAAACATAAATATTTAATAATTTACTATTTAAACTTCAAAAATTCCAAAAATACAAAAACAAATTATAAATTCACTACATACATCAAAAATTGAGAATTTAAATATACAACAATTGTTTTGTAGTAAAGTATATCTTCATTTTTTACGAAAAAATTCAATAAATTTTAGCTGCGTATACAATTAAAGGATTGGTTAGGTTAGGCTAATTATGTTTGATTAGCAATCAACAAACACATCTATAATTTGAAAAATTAAGTACGAATTAGTTTGTTTAGCTATACAATAATATCATTTTTATTCATTTAAATAATTTTAATTATTGGTGATGTCTCTTCATATACTCTCATTTAATATGTGTAAGATAATATTTTCAATACTAAAAGAAAACATAATTAATTTACCTAGAATAATGATAAATTTTACCTACTACATTGTCTTTAAGGCCCAAAATGTAACTTCTCATACTTTTTTGCTTCTTAATTATAGTTCCAACTTACCATTGTCATCTACAATACTTGTATTATCTCAATTTACACCAAATCAATATGAAAAACTCTCATATCTCTTTCTTTGATTTTAAAATTGGTCGAAATTCTTAACATGTTATTAAAATACTTTTACGAATTTTTTGGAAGTCCATAATATTTAAAAAAGGTGGAATGTTCATGGATGCCGCATGTACGAGAAAAGAGGATTCTATAAATTTTTGTCTCTAACCCACAGATACAAAACAAATTACGTGAACAGAGATAATGAGTAATCGAATACCAACAGATGAGTGTGTCTGTTTTGATGACAAACATTCCTTCAACTATACCCAAATCAAATTTCATTAACCAATCCATAGAAACTATCAACCTAGGTTTAATCTTAGCATCTTAACCAAAATAAAATAACTTTCTCGATTGCATATTGAGAATTAACCAATTTGGTCCTTCTTAGAATCCCTACCAATTTCAATTAAAAAGTTGTAAAATATTCTTCTATAAATTAGCTGCTAAGAAAAGTTAGTAAAGCCTAAACATAAAATGATGAATATGATCTTCCTCATATTATTCTTTTTCTTATCCTTCATTATCTTATTAATAGATATTCTTCTAATTATTTTTCCTAATTAAATATACCCCTTCAAAATTCCGTGATTGTCATATTTTTGTACTCCAAATATAGTATATCTCTATAATCATTTATGTTTAAGTACCATAAATTATTTATAATATTTTTCAGACACTTTTTGATATCTGAAATAAATTATAAATAAACAAAATTAAATATTATAAACTATTTTTCCTGACGGCAAGTAATTATGTAATAATATAAATATACAAAATTAATAATTGTCAAACAAATTATAAAAGTTTAATCTATTTTATATACAACTATACTCGAAATTTTTCCTAACATTAGTATTTATTTTTAATATATTAACAATATTGCAATGTTTTTATTATACACTATTTCGTAACAATAATATCTAACCTCGCCCGAAGGACGGGTCATCAACTAGTATAAAATAAAATTCTATAGGATTAGTTGGGGTTAATTTATCACGACACTAAACCAAGGACGTGCTATGTAAACATGTCTTGTCCAAAGGTTATTAAGATAGTTATAATAGATGACAACTTGTTAGAAGATCTCAAACGTTGCCTATTTAAATAAAAGAACAAAATGATTATCAATGCCTATGTTGCGTTAATGAAGGTGTACGTGTAGAATTAATCCATTTGTTTAGGTTTACATGTTGAGTGTCAACATCAAAACATTTTATTGTTAATACAGGCTTTAAGTTGACAAAACCACAAATTTACTTTATCCTAAGCTACTATATATTATCATTACATTATAGGCTAGCATGATAAGCTTCATTTGATAGGATTTTTTCTTTGTTAAAAAAGCTTCATTTGATAGGATTTTTTCTTTGTCAAAAAGCTTCTTTTTGATAGATGTAATTAGAAAATTATTTTACCTTTTATGTAAAACTAGATTAAGATCCGGAAACCAAAATAGAAATATATTTTACTTTTAGTTGTACTTGTAACCGTAATAAACAAAGGAAATTGGATGTTTAGCAAAGTATAAAAACTATGTAGATACCGAGTTCTTTTGAATCTGGTGGTTAGGATTATGACTATGGTATCTAGGTTTGATTTCTTTTTTTACTAACTTGGCAGATTAAATCGCTATGGATCGGACCTTATCGGTCTAATTGTTAACAAAAAAATACGTAGATTATTCCACTCCACATATAATTCTTTGTAATATTTCAGTCTCTATCTTAGAAGACAGTGTGTTGTTCCTCTAGTTTGCCAAAAACAATTTAAAAGAAAAAAACATTCACCATAAAAACATTTAATAACATTCTTGGAAAATAAAAGAAATAAAGGGGTGAGCAAAGAATTACCCTGTAAAATTATCTCTGTCCGTTGAAATACAAGAACATATTACTACTTCTACCATCAATCAACAAAACATAGAATCCAATACAAACACAAAATACATATAACAACTTTATAAGTTAATTGAGGTCACCGAATATCCATGTCGCCTCGAATCTATGGCCATCGAACGTCTACTATACGTCATTTCATATTTGAACTCACGGCCACCAAACTCCCATGGTCTGTCGCTTCATCTTAGGATTCACGACCACCGAACGTTCACGATTCATCGCTTTACCTCCCCACATCACATTATGTCATATATCACATAATATCATATACAACTTATCATTACATCACAGTAAACATACCATTAAACATTGTATTAGACACTATACATAATGTATCATGAAGCATCAAAGCAATCATATTTCCACATATTAACTCTCACCTTACCTTAGGCTGAAAAACGAATGAAAATAAGACTGTTGCATTAAACCACATTTTACCGATGAATTTTACCTCTAAATCTGGATCAGAAAACTTATCTGAAAACTAGATCCTTGGAGCTTTCTAATGATATACTAATAGTCTTCTCACTTCATATGGTTTGCTGGGAAACTACTTCTCAACCATGACAATCGTGAATTCGTTCTCCATAGATTTCTCTTGGGTAAACCACTATAACTTTCGAATCAACTCCGGATGTGATTCCTTTTTTAGGTTACACCTAGATTTGGGGTTGGGAAGGAACACACCAAATTTTGCTCAATTAAGAGTCATTTTACTGTTCAATTTTTCTTTTCTCTTTCACGTGGTCTGATCAGATAGCGGCTAGGATTTTGAAATTTTTCAGAGTTTACTTAGAATCTCTTCTTGCTAATAGAAATAATCCTAATAATTTACTTAGATTTTCTTCTTGCTCTTAGAAATAAACCTAAGTGGAGACTACCCACATATATACCTACATTTATGTACGGATGTCACAAATCTTTCCCACTGAAATGGAGTCTGTCCTCAAATTCTTTGACTGAGAGTTTGATCTCTAATTTAACAAACTTAGTTCGAGCGTCAACAAACATTTCGACCACTTTTTGTAGTGCAACTAGCACATATACTTAAAATTGAACTTCCCAACTAAACTAACTCAAGTACAACAATAACTACAAGAAATCAATGCACTCAAACAATATTTCAATATGGAGAAATCAATTAAAATATATATTTTTTAAAAACTTTTATTGAAAAATGATCACTTGAGAGTTGGAAAGCTCAGAGTACCCGAGAGATATCTTTGATAGCAAGTAGCAGATCCGAAATCTAGAAAAAGAGGTAGAGAAGCTGAAAAATGGGATTGCAAGATTTGTAAAATAGTTTGGCTATGATATTATTGCTAAGATTGTTGCTAAGTGGATTCGTGCTAGGTTGGGTTTACTATAGTTTGAGTCATGAAGTTTCCTTATGTTTGCTAAATGGTAAGAGTCTAAGTTGTTGTTGTTGCTAAGTTTTCTATGATTTAATATGTTGTACCCGGATCTTGTAGTCTAATTTTTCCTAATGTCTATGTTTTATAACAAGTTATGTTGTAGTCTATGTTCCATTTTGTATCTTAATGTTTATGTTTAGTTTTAGACTATCCTTAATGTAATTTTTATAAGAAACAAGGTAGGATCGATCGGTCTACTATGGATCACATTTAGATCTATCAATCCATAGTATACCTTAGTTGTGTGAACAAATTTGTCTCCCTTCTCCATTTGTTTTTTACTTCACTCCTCCTTATATTGTTTCAAGTCTAAGTATTATACTTCACTCCATTAATACCAATAAGTAATTATCTTGTCCTATAGAAGATAAAAATACTCGAGAATAACCAAAAAATGCTTGAGAATAAAAGAAAAAGAAATGAATTAACCACTATATTACTAGATTAATAAGATAACATAACAATAAGTCTAAATTAATACAGACCAGATTGGCAAATCTCAAGTAAGTTGTTAAGTCTACTAAACTGTTAAGCCGTTAACAACAAGTCTAAACAAAATATATTAAGCCATTAAAGTCTATTGAATCGGATTGCAAAAAACAAAATGACTAGTTCTATGGTTATCTACTAAGCCGTTAGTCTAATAGCCTAGCTTTCTCACTTCTTCGACTGTCTTGTAACCCTTGGTTCAAATTCTGCAAATGGTGGCTCAGTATAAGAGCTCTTCTTCCTATTTGTTGTCTTTTGAGCTTGACTTGTCCCTTTTCCATAGACTACAATCATGTTTCTAGGTCCTTGTTCTTTTGCTACATGTCTGGCACATGCACCATCACCATGCTCTAGAACCCATTTTCTCTTTCCCTTGACATGGTCCTCCACCTATGTTAATCTGTCATTCATGGTATCAAACCTTTCATGAATTTGTTTGAACCCTCAGAGCATCATCTCCTTAGGATCTTGAAAGTCACATGTAATCTGCTCTTTCTCCTTCCGACCTCTAGAGGTCCCAGCTCTTTGCCTTTTCAGGCTTCTGTGTCATCAAGGTGCATCTATTTGAAGTACACCTTCTTCTCAAAATGCACTAAACGCCTTATCCACCCATCAATAATAGGGTCAACCACATCCTCTTCTTCTAGAATCTCAAAGATCAAATCTTCCTCATCCTGGGTTGCTTTCAAGATACTCTGAATTCTCTGTTAAGTAACACACAAACAAATAGCTCAATCAGTTCCAGAAGCAAAAAACACAAAAAATCCTTAAATGAAAAAAACTAGTACATCAACATAAATAACTAACCTTTGTTTCATCACATGCTTTATTTATTTCCTGAATTCTAAATCCCTTGCACCCAGTCGTTCTGAACTTAGACTTTCACTTTTTTGGACTCTCACCGCAGGCATCTTTCACCAATACTCGGAACTCCATCAATTTTGGTATTGCTTCAAATGCTAGAAGCTACCAAAAATACCAAAATGTAAGGATAACAATAATATATCCAAAAATATATAAAACAGACATCACAAATCTAAAAGGAACTTAGAACATACTTCTAAGGGAACAACAAAGCAAAAAAAAATTGAACTCTGGTTCGCAAAATTTAACATTGATTATATCGAATCAATTTCCAAAATACAGAAGGGTTTGATTATTACCGTATCTGTTTCTTCTTCTTCTCAAGTGGTATTACGGGTTCTTCTTCTTCTCGAGTGGTATTATGGGTTTCTTCAATTGCTTCGTTGCCAATTTTAAGAGGAGGATCCAATCAAACCAGAGCGGTTTAGAAAACTATCCTAGGGCCACTTTCCATAAACCTTGCAATGTTCTTCATTCTCGCCATTAAGGTCAGATTCCGGTTGAGATTCTTTGATGAGATGTAATCAATATTTCTCACTTTTGAGAGAGAAAAGGAAGGTAAGTGAAAAGTCTAGAGGATTTCGATAAATGAATTAGGGTAAAATCGGATGTAAAATCCGATGGAGCCGGTAAAATGATAAAATTTCTAGTTTAACTAGTTAGAAAATAATTCATCTTGTTTCTATTTGGTTGTTGAAATGGATCTGACTTTTTAATTGGTAACGTGTTTGGAGCCCAACAAGCGGTTGGATTACGTAAATAACATAAAAAAATCTAGACATAGGAGTAATCAACCATATTTATATTAACATAATAAATTATTTTAATCGATGTTAAAATGGGAGAGTATTTTTGCTCTTTTTCCTCCAAAGAAGAGTCTTTATGACATTGATCTAGTTGAGGCCACCAAACATCTACGGTCTGCCTCTTATCAAAATTCAATGCCACCAAACATTCGTGGTTTACCATTTCATCTTACAACACATCTTGAGGCCACTCAAACATCAATGGTCTACCTCAAATCCATGGCCACCGAATATCCACGGTCCTCTAGTTCATCCTACAACAAATCTTGACGCCACCAAACATCAATAGTCCACCTTGAATCCAGGGCCACCGATGTCCATGATTCACCACTTCATCTTTGAATCTACGACCACCGAACGTCCATGGTCTGCTGTTTCATCTTAGGATTCATGACCACCAAACTTCCGTGATCCATCCTCCCCACATCATATTATATTATATATATCACATTGTATTATATACTACTTATCATTACACCACAACAAACATATCATCTAAAATTGTATCAAACACTATACATAATGCATCATGAAGCATCAAAAAAGAAACTTGCAATCATATTTTCATGGATCACACCCTCATATTAGCTTAGGCTGAAAAACAAATGAGAACAAGGCCATAGCTTTAAACTACGGTTTCCCGATGAACTCAACTTTTGAATTTGAATCTAAAATCTGATATCAAAACTAAACTCCTGAGACTTTCCAATGACATGCTTATTGTCTTCTAAATCCTTCTGGTTTTCCGGAAAACTGTTTCTCATCCATGACAATCGTGAATTTGCTCGCCAAATATTTCTTTTGAGAAAATCATCATAACTTTTGAATCGCAACTCCAAATGTGATTCTGTTTTGAAAACGCCTAGATTTGGTTTGGGAGGGCACACACCAAATTTTCTCCATTAAAATTCAATTTACTTTTCAATTTCTCATTGTCTTTCACGTGATCAAATCACATAGGGGCTAGAGTTTTAGTAATTTTCAGGGTTTACTCGGAATCTCTTTTTGCTTTTAGAAATTGTATATATATAAGTAAGGTTATTTCTCTCCATCTAACATGTGTCATTTTGAAGTGTTTTTATTGGACCATATCACTTAAAACTCTTAACTCAAATAACTAATCAAAACAAAACATTAATACACATAAGCATTTTAATTAATTGATACACATCATCTAATTAAAATTGTCAAAAAAAAATATTATCAATTTATAATTCTGATTAAAAATAATAAATGAAAGAGTCTTAATGTGCATATTATATATATATATATATACGTAGATCAAACATATAAATATATAACTATGAAGAAGCTATATTAATTTCAATTTTAAAAATATTCATCATGTATAATAATAATAGGTAAGTGATGGGTATAAATAAGATTAAACAACACTATATCAAAATGAAATTATAACAATTTTCTAATCATTTACCGTAATTTAGTTTGGCAAGAGAAAATATTATCCACTTATAGTTTTAATTAAAAAAAAGTAAATCAAAGAGTCTTAATGTACATAGTATATATATATATACATAGATTAAACACAAAAATATATAACTATGAAGAAGCTATGTATTAGTGATGGATATAAATAAGAATAACCACTATTAGGATCAAACTACAAAACATGAAATTATATATATAACAAGAGACTATGTCTCTCCAGGGATCGACACATTAGCATTTAGGAGTTCTCTAGAGGTAACATATCAACTTATATATTAATTTTAATAACCAATCAAATTAAGACATTAAACCTAGAAATAACACATCAGCTTTGTCATATTATTCTAAAATCTAATCGTATTAAGATATTAAAGTTAGGACATGTTGTTAACTTCTAAATGAATCCAAATCAATTTTGATTCTAAGTCAACAAAATCGATTCAAATGAAGAAGTTTAAAAGAGTTGGAGAAGAACAAGAAAAAGGAAAATCATGAGGATGACGCAGAGAAGAAACCGGAGCTTGAGGATTCAAGTGTTAGCAATGGAGGTGGAGAGGAGCCATGAATGAGTTATGCTTGTAATGTATGTTTCTTTTACTTCTTTTCTTCTGTGTGATGTAATAAATCACTGGGCATATGATTAAATCTAATGGAAAGAAATAAAAATTCCAAAACAAATTTTTTTGACGTATAAAGGGCTTTGATTTTGCTTAATTTTTCTATCTTTAAATCATTACATGTATCGTAATTTTGTACGTTTTGAGGTGTGATATATATTATAAATTTACAGGAGGCCTAAGTAAACTTAAGAGGAGCTTACGAACACATATTTACTTATAGAATCTCTTTATTTATTAGGCTTAAGAGCAACATTATTGGGGGTATCTTAAAATGGGGTTCTTAGAGTTAAAAGTTATATTTTTGTGGATAACTTTTATGTAGGATTAATGGGGAGTTCTTAAAGTGGGGTTCTTAAGAACAAAAAAAAGAGAGAGAAAAAAGATAAGAGAGAGTAAAAAAGAGGAAAAAGAGTCAAAAGATGAGAGAGAGTAAAAAGGAGAGAGGGTAAAAGAGGAGAGAGAGTAAAAAAGAGGAGAGAGAGTGAAAACATAAGACAGAGTAAAAAAGAGGAGAGAAACTAAAAAGATGAGAGAGACTAAAAAGAGGAGAGAGAGTAAACAGATGAGACAGAGTAAAAAAGAGGAGAAAGAGTCAAAAGATGAGAGAGAGTAAAAAAGAGGAGAGAGAGTGAAAAAGAGGAGAGAGAGTAAAAAAAGGAGAGAGACTAAAAAGATGAGAGGGCCTAAAAAGATGAGACAGGGTAAAAAAAGGAGAAAGAATCAAAAGATGAAAGAGAGTAAAAAAGAGGTGAGAGAGTGAAAAAGAGGTGAAAGTAAAAAAAGAGAAATGGTAAAAAGAAGAGAGAGAGTAAAAAAGAGGAGACAGAGTGAAAAAGAGGAGAGAGAGAGTAAAAAAAGAAAGGGTAAAAAAAGGTGAGAGAGTAAAAAAGAGGAGAAAAAGTAAAAAAGAGAAGAGAGAGTAAAAAAGATAGGGTAAAAAGAGGAAAGAGAGTAAAAAAGAGGAGAGAGAGTAAAAAGATAAGAGAGAGTGAAAAGATGAGAGAGAATAAAAAAAGAGGAAAAAGAATAAAAAAGATGAGAGAGATAAAAAAGATGAGAAACAATAAGCTTTTTAATAATAAAATAATCTAAGAGACTCATTAAGAGAGTCTCGTAGATAAAAAATTTTCATAGGGATTCTTAAGGTGTTTAATAATAAAATAATTTAAGTAACCCTTAAGAACTGCTTGATAATGTGGTATAAGACCATGAACAACGCAGTATGTAGTAGGTATGCAATGTATTTTTTATAATTTTTTAATCAGAGATTGAATTTATTGTGACACATACGAGTCTTCAATTACATACTAAAGAAGCGTATGTGTATGGACACGTGGCTACCGTCCATTGGACCGCGTTAGTTGGAACAAAAAAATTTCGTTCTCGACATTGCATTCCGATTTTTTTCCCATCGGTGAATTCGATTTGGAGTATGTTGGCTAAACCCTCGAATTCGATTTTGTGTATGTTGGGATTTGGGGTATGTCTTAAACGTAGACCCAAAAGATCCCCTAAGGTCAAAATTATCGGAGATCTTGTCCGACCAAAACCAGACTGGAAAAGAGTTGATGCATACTTTGCAGCAAGCTGTAAGGACAAGTCTGAAATACGTTCATTCAGCAACTGCAAACAAAGATGGCACAAGATCAACGATCTTGTGTGCAAGTTTTCAGGCGCTTATGATGCTGCAAGTTGGGAGAAAAGTAGTGGACAGAATGTGAACGACGTCTTGAAGAATGCTCCTCAAATTTTTTACAATAACCCCAACAAGAAGTTCACTCTTGAACATGCTTGGAAAGAGCTTAGGAACGATCAAAAATGGTGTGAGCTGTCTACTTCAAAGACTGATGTTTCTTCTAAGAGGAGGAGGACTGATGAGGCTTCACAGTCACCTGTGGCTGGTCATGAAGTTGAGATTTCTACAAATCGACCTCCGAGTGTCAAAGCTACTAAAGATAAAGGGAACAGAGAAGGTGAAGGGAGGTTGGTCTCTGAGTTCAAGCAGATGTGGGACATCAAAGCTAAGGACCATGCCATGAAGATGCTTTAGATTCTGGTTTCAAAGAAGGAGCCTTTATCTGAATGTGAAGAAGATCTCAAGAGGAAGCTCATAGCGGATATGATGGATTAAAATCAGTTCTGTTCTTATGTTTTGTGTAAAATATGCTCTAATGCTATGCTTAAAATGATCTTGTGAACTGTTCTTTTGTTTTTGTGTAAAATATGCTTCTCTGTTAGGCTTAAGATCATGCTATGTAAGATAAGCTTCTTTGTTTTTTTGTGTAAAATATGCTTGCAATGAAATGGTTATGTAATGATGTTCTTATGTATGCTATGTAATTCTGATTTGTAATTCTGATTTGTGATTCTGATTTGTGATTCTGAGTTGTTGTGCAGGGTTTGTAATTCTGATTTGTGATTCTGATTTGTGATTCTGAGTTGTTGTGCAGGGTTTGTGATTCTGATTTGTGATTCTGAGTTGTTGTGCAGGGTTTGTGATTCTGATACCAAGTGATAAACGACACTAATAAGAAATGGCATGTGATTCTGATTTGTTGGATTTGTCACGGGACTATGTTCTACCCATTATTGTTTGTATATTGCCAAAATAAAAAAGAAGTCACGGGTATTCTCTTTGTACAAGCAAATTAACCAAAAATTTGGATATAAATTGTTTCGATAGCGCAAGTGGTCTTTAACCTAGTGGCAATTAGTAAGTCCTTTATAGGCAGGCGCACTTACATATCTCGGGATCGAGTCCCATCGCCTGCATTATGCAGGAATTTGGCTACTGGGCCGGCCAGTTGTGGCCCAATATTGATAAAAAAAAAAATTTGTTTCGATAGCTTCATTATAAATTGATCAAAAACTTTATATTCTCTATGTACAGGCAAATTGTTTCGATAGCCTCACTCCTTTGCTAACTTTCTTTTAAAAACAAAAACACATCATGGCATCATCTTCTAATCATGAAGAAGATGAATCATTAGATGTAAAATTTGATCAGTTTTTTGATCAACATTTTGATCAACTATGTGATCAACACTTTGATCAACCTTTTGATCAATCTTTTGAAAATATGTTCATCGATTATGGGCAAAGTCAAGAGGCATCTCAGTCAAGAAAAAAACGAGCTTTTATCGAACGTGATCTTGAGGAAGGCCATACACGATTATGGAATGATTATTTCGGTGAAGATGCGACATATCCTTCTCATCTATTATGTCACCGTTTCAGAATGAATAAGTCATTATTCATGAAGATTGTGGATCGACTATCAAATGAAGTTCCTTTTTTCGACATAAAAAAGATGCACTTGGAAGGGTTGGACTCTCGGGACTACAAAAAAGCACAGCAGCAATACGTCTATTGGCATATGGCAATGCGGCTGATGCAGTTGACGAATACCTTTGTCTCGGTGCTAGTATTGCACGTTCATGTTTGGAACATTTTGTGGAAGGAGTCATAGATTTGTTTGGCGATGAGTATCTAAAAAGACCAACACATGACGATCTTCAACACTTACTTTATATTGGAGAACAACGGGGATTTCCTAGAATGATAGGAAGCATCGATTGTATGCATTGGGAGTAGAAAAATTGCCCTACCGCGTGGAAAGGGCAATATTGTAGAGGTTCAAGGAAACCAAAAATCATTTTAGAGGCGGTGGCATCATATGATCTATGGATATGGTATGCGTTTTTTGGACCTCCCAGTACCTTAAACGATCTTAATGTTCTTGATCGCTCACCGGTTTTTGATGATATAATACAGGGTAATGCTCCGCAAGTCAATTTCTCGGTCAACGGAAGGGCGTATAATTTGGCATACTATCTAACTGATGGTATTTATCCAAAATGGACAACTTTTATCCAATCTATTTCACTTCCACAAAGTCCAAAGGCATATTTGTTTGGGCAATGTCAAGAAGCAGCCCGAAAGAATGTCAAACGTGCTTTTGGAGTCATGCAAGCTCGATTTGCAATTAAAAAAAATCCAACACTTTTTTGGGATAAAACAAAAATAGGCAAGATCATGAGAGCTTGTAATATACTCCACAACGTGATTGTAGAAGACGAACGAGATGGATATTACACTCACTATGATCCTTCAGAATTCCAGCACGGCGATGGAAGCGGAAGTTCATCTATCGATCTCACGTATTCTACAGATATGCCTACGAATATTCAAAATATGATGAATACTTGTACTAAAATTCGTGCTAGACAACAACATGAACAATTAAAAGCCGATTTGGTCGAGCATATATGGCAAAAATTTAGACATGGCCAGGATAATAACTAATAATCAATGTCAAAATTTATATTTCACTTGTATTAATGTTTTTGTATTAATATTATTTTTTGTCAACCTTACTCATTCATTTTACTAGTGTGATCGACAAAGACCCGATCCATAGCCAAATTACTCCCACTAGAGCTGGTGGAATTTGAACACCCACTTGGTGCCTAGCTAGATTAGAGGCAAGCCAACTGGGCCACCTGCTTTTTGGCGTATTAATATGTTTTAAATAAATAATTATGTTTTCTTAAATGATTAATTTTGTTTTTTTTTTAAAAAAAAATGAAAACCCAAACAGGTTTCTAGCATTGGAAGCAAAAAAATATACAAATATATTAGTAGAATATCTAATTAGTTTTAATATTATAAAATTGGTTTAGATACCCAATTGGATATCTAGCATTGTACATGGTCTAATGGGCTCAATCTTCAATTTTATTACTGAACCTAAATAGACGAGCATCACATTTTTTCTCTTCGATTCCGCACTTTTGCAGATTACCAGCTGGAATTTAGAACCCACGTAATTACATCAAATTAATACTCCTTAATTAGGGAAACTATTTTATGATTTAGAATAATTAGTAAAATTGTTATGTGTCGACATGTTCTGATGTCGTATATAATAAAATTGGATTCTTCGAGACAAAACCTTAACATATACACTTCAAGCAATAGAGAGACAAAGTGGAAACAAAACAAAACACAAAAAAAACCTCATTTTCTCAACAAAATCAATGAAGCTTAAACGTCACGAGAACTAACGAAAGAAGAAGAAGAAGAAGAGAGAAACTGTTCTCGTGATCTTCCCGCCTTTTTCATCCAAAGACATTTTCAACTTCTAAACGAATCGGATCGAAGTTTCAGATTTCAGATTCACGATTAATTTTTTTTTTTTGGGAATTTCTTTTTTTGAAAAACGTTGAGATTGCCGGAGATTGGTTCGATAGAGAGATTGGATTTTGATTAGTAATGGGACAATTACGGCAACGGCAAGAGATTGCAGAGAAAGAAGACGAATCAAACGACGACGTTTCATCGAGAAGAGGCAAACTAAGCTTAGCGGAGACATTCCGGTGGCTAGATTCATCTGATCAATGGAAAATTGAAAGTGATGGTAATAGCGATCATCGATTCATTGTTCATCCCAAAAACAGGTTCTCTCGATCTCTCCATCTTCACAGAGTTTTTTTTTTTTTTTTTTTTTCCCAGAGAGATGAAATAAGAGTTCATTAAGAAAAAACAGACACTTTTCTTGAAATCTTAAAAATATCTTTTTGTTCATAACTAAAGTAAGCAGAGTTGTCAGACCAATCAGAACCATAACTAAATCGTTTTTAAATAAATATAATTATATTTGAGAAATTGGAACAAAAAAACACCAATTTAAAATTGAAATTGCAAAAAATCCAAAATATATTTTGTTAAAATCCAAAATTTTGAGTACTAAACTATTTATTATGAGTTTATTTTTTTGCTAGGGAACTGTTTATTATTAATTAAATTTGAGTTTTGATATTTTTGCTTATAAACCGTAAAATCTAATAGTAGTTTAAATCAAAACCTAAATGTGTTTCTTCATTTAGTAAAAATGGGAAGTTTACACTCGGAAACTGAAGTAAAAAGTATTATTCAACATAACACTTGAATTTTTTTTGTTTAATAAAAACCAAGTGTAAAAAGATTTAAATTTTTTACCAAAAAATGGTTTAAATGAAAAAAAATTAGCGTCAAATTGTTCTTAATCTAATGATTAGGATGATTTTAACTAATGATTTAATATTAAGATTTGATTTCTACATACTATAATATATTTTCTCCGTTTCAAATTAAGTGTCATTCTAAGATTTTTCACACAATTTAAGAAATTGTTTAATTTGTCTATAATACTTTCATTAATTATATTAATTTACATTAATGCTAATTGTTTATATTATTTTAAGCTGATGTTATGATGGGTATTTATTAGTTAAAACTACATTAAAAATGAAAACGACACTTAATTTGAAACTAAAATTTAATCATAAAATGATATTTAATTTGAAATGGAGCCAGTAATAATTTTAAAAATAGATTTTAGGGATGAATTTTAGGCGATGTCAAATGATGTTTTCTAGCACATTAATCGAAAGTCAAAAGTAGATGCAAAATTAGATGCCAATTAGATGATTTTGTTGTCGATATTCGGCATATTTTTCTATTTTTTATTTTTTATTTTTGGTGGGACATCTTGTTATCATATTCTTATCTTCTGTGTCTTTTAGTATATCTAAGCATTTCTCTTACTTCTTCAGCCACCAATAACAAAATTTGAAGGTAAATCTAAAATTGTTCTAACTTTCCATTTTATGGCTGACAAAAAAAAAAGAAATCTTTCCATTTAATAGCTGACAAAAAGAAAATAAGTTTTATTTTAAACAAAATTCATACGTTAAACAATTTGTACTCACTTAAGGTAATGCTGATACACTTCCATAAATGTTTTTTTATCCATAAATTTTATATCCTGAAAAAAATAAGTTTTACTAGTTTATAATATTAAATGTCTCCGCTAAAGATGCCGTATATAGAGACAACACGTGGATTTCATCTTCTTGTTGCTTATAAGAATTAATAACAATTTATAAATAATAAAAACTTCAAACAACTTGTCAAAATGTATATCCAACTTTAGTCCAGCTACGTCGATATTTAAACTAAATGCAATGCTTTTAAAATCTGTCCGAACACGGATTTAATCCGTAGAACTGAACTTTTAATTTATGGTATATAATAACTTCTTATGTACAATATATAAGACGTAGAATAATAAAAATGAATTATATGATAAATATTAAGTAAAAACTATAAAATGATTTAAATGTTGTTCAATAGAAAAGCATAGAATACATTTAAACAAAAAAAAAATTTTAGTAATACTTTTTTGGAGTATGATATAAGTATAAAATAAAATAGTAGTAAATGTAAAACTAAACTGTAATATTTAATATTATACAATAATATTTTCATAATTATAAAATATACTGAGTATTACAAAATTAAGTTCTTATAATTATTATACAAAAAATAGTAATAAACGCAAAAATTAAAAGAAAGAAAAGTTATACTCTCTCCGTTTCATAATAAGTGTCATTTTAGGATTGTTTTTTCGTTCCAAAATAAGTGTCGTTTTAAATTTACGAGGTAACTTTTAGCATAAATGGTCTACTTTAACCTCATTACTAACCAATAAGAAAAAAGAAAATGTGAAGATTCAATTAAATTTTAAGAGTATAATAGAGTTTTAATATATTTCCTTAATTTGTGTGAAAAATGCTAGAATTACACTTATTATGAAACGGAAGGAGTACTATTTAGTAAACCGGGTTTGAATGTTTATCCGAATCACCGCTTTTGTCGGTTTTTTATCGGTTTTACCATCAATTTCCTGTCGGACCAGTCCGGTTCTGAAAACAATGTCAAACTTGTTGCTTGCACTAAACTATAATGAGATACAATATTAGATAGAGACATATCTCATTCTCAATCATTTTATATACAAGAGAATAATTGGTCAAAATCGAGAGTCCCAAGTATAGCTATACAAAACTATCTACACAGACCTGAATCTATGTACAATACCAGCTTTCCCCTCCCACTATTATGTTTAACTACATCACCAATTTGATACAAATACAATAATCTTTACACTAATCAAAAATCTTTTGAAAAACTAATGAGCAGTTGGTACAAGATATGGGAGAAGTTTATATTGGTGTGGGCAATATACTCATCTTTGTTCACACCAATGGAGTTTGGTTTCTTCCGTGGTCTGCCTGAGCGACTCTTTGTACTTGACATTGTTGGTCAAGTTGCATTCTTGGTCGATATTGTTGTTCAGTTTTTTGTCGCTTATCGCGATCGCCATACTTACCGGACTGTCTACGAGCCATCATCGATTGCTTACCGGTCAGTTACATATATGGATACTATATACGAACCATTTATAGTTTGCATAGCTTTTAATGGAGGAAGCTTATTTCTTTTGTTGTTTGTAGTTACTTGAAGTCGCATTTTTTTACGGATTTCATCAGTTGCTTTCCTTGGGATCTTATCTACAAGGTACTTAACTTAATTTTACTTTCTAGCATTACTTAGATTTTGAAGAAACCACTAGAAAAATTTGAGCTATTATGAAAATTATATTATGATTATGAATACTAGTAATATATACAATTTAGTTAGAAATTTTATTTGTTATGATCATATATTGCATAACGATTTATGACAAAATTCTTACCAATATACATTTGTGACATTTGTATTGTAACCATTTACAAATTATCAGAATTTTAATAGTTATAATATAACATCATTATATATTGCGACGAAATATGTATTATTATGACGAAATATTATGTATCTATACAAATTTTTTTCTTTGTAGTGAACGTTAAATGTCTTTTGTAGCTAGAAATGAACAAGCTGGTTTGCGGTTTGGTTGTAGGTATCAGGAAAACACGAGTTGGTGAGGTACATGTTATGGATAAGGCTATTTCGAGTGCGCAAAGTGATTGAGTTTTTCCAAAGACTTGAGAGAGACACAAGAGTCAACTATCTCTTCACCAGAATCTTAAAGCTCTTATTCGTTGAAGTCTACTGTACTCACACAGCTGCATGTATCTTCTATTACTTGGCCACTACCCTTCCTCCTGAAAACGAAGCTTACACTTGGATCGGTAGCTTGAAGCTAGGAGACTATAGCTACGAGAATTTCCGAAAAATCGATCTTTGGAAACGCTATATCACGGCTTTATACTTCGCCATTGTCACTATGGCCACTGTCGGTACATAAACCAGTTCAGGTTTTTGATTAACAATTATCATTTTTATTACTTATTACAAAGAGACTGATGGTTTGTGAATTGGCTTTAGGTTATGGAGATATACATGCGGTGAATCTGAGGGAAATGATATTCGTAATGATATATGTTTCATTTGATATGGTTCTCGGTGCATACCTTATTGGTAACATCACTGCTTTGATTGTGAAAGGATCAAATACAGAGAGGTTTAGAGATAAAATGAATGATCTCATAAGTTTCATGAACCGCAAAAAACTTAAAAGTGACCTTCGTAGCCAGATTACCCGTCACGTTAAACTGCAATACGACAGTAACTACACCGACACTGTCATGCTTCAGGACGTTCCAGCCTCTATCCGTGCCAAGGTATCACTGAATACTAATTTACTTCACCAATTAAATTACCAAAAAAATTTAGTATTCAGTGTTAAGTATGCATGTTATGTCCTAATATTAGATCTCTTAAAGTAAATGTAAGAATCATCACTGAATACTTTTGTCTTCTTCTTTTTTTGTTTTTCAGATTGCAAAATTATTGTATCAGCCTTACATCGAGGAAATTTATCTCTTTAGAGGTTGCTCTGAGGAGTTTATAAAGCAGATAGTTATAAGACTTCATGAAGAGTATTTTCTTCCAGGAGAAGTAATAACCGAGCAAGGAAACGTTGTGGATCACTTGTATTTCGTCTGTGAAGGCAAACTGGTACATCAAAATCTCATTGTGTTTGTGGTCTATCTTTTGCCTCTTTGTAATGTTAGTGAGTTTTTATAGGAGGCTCTTATTACAAGACCAGATGGATCAGAAGCGAGTGTGACGTTACTTGAACCTCACTCTTCTTTTGGAGATATCTCCATCATTTGCAACATCTCTCAACCTTTCACAGTTAGGGTTCGTGAACTATGTCATCTTTTACGCATTGATAAACAGTCTTTCTCGAACATCCTCGAGATCTATTTTCAGGATGGACGCAAAATCTTGAACAATATTCTTGAGGTACTCTTTGAATCTCTTACTTCGAGTATGAACTCGATTGAGAAATCTTGCAACTCAATCGCGGTTTTCGGCAGGATAAGGACTCGAATGAGAGGATAAAAGAGTTACAGTCTGACATTTTGATCCACATTGCGAAACAAGAAGCAGAACTTGCATTGAAAGTAAACAATGCAGCTTTCCAAGGAGATATTTACCAGCTTAAGAGCTTAATTCGATCTGGAGCCGATCCTAACAAAACAGATTACGATGGAAGATCACCACTTGTAAGTCTTTTAATTTCACTTATCTTCAAACTTTCTTTACAGCTATAAATTAGATGCTTTCTTTAACATGTAAAATTTGTCTTCTTCATATGCAGCATCTTGCAGCATGTAGAGGCTATGAAGACATTACATCATTTCTTATTGAAGAACATGTTGATATCAATCTAAAAGGTAACATATACATCGATTGATACACAGTCCAGTTAATATATGTTAATGCTTTTGGTCACATATTTGCGCAGATAAATTTGGAAACACGCCATTGTTAGAGGCTGTGAAAGCAGGGCAAGATGGAGTGATTAGTTTGCTACTCAAAGAAGGAGCCTCTTTTGATATAGAAGATTCTGGAAACTTCCTTTGCACGGCAGTTGCGAAAGGCGACTCTGATTATCTCAAAAGATTGCTCTCAAGTGGTATGAACCCTAATGCTGAAGATTATGATCACAGAACGCCACTTCATGTCGCTGCTTCTGAAGGCTTATACTTAATGGCAAAGATGTTGGTTGAAGCTGGAGCAAGTGTTACTTCAAAAGACCGGTAAAAATCATGAAATGTGAATCATTGAATTGATTAAACTTATACTTAATGAACTTCATGAATCTTTTCTTTGAAGGTGGGGTAATTCTCCGCTTGATGAAGCCAGAATGTGTGGAAACAAGAAACTGATTAAGTTACTCGAGGATGCAAAATCCACACAGTCGTCTATAAACCTATTGAGCTCTCATGAACTACAAGGTACACAAATACTAGAAACGAGCATTGAGAGACGAAAATGCACAGTGTTCCCATTCCACCCGATGGAAGCCAAAGAAGAGCGTAATAGAAAGCATGGAGTTGTGGTTTGGATCCCGACCGATCTTCAGAAACTCGTAGCAACCTCTGTGAAAGAGCTCGGTCTATCGGATAAAGCCTCATTTATACTATTATCACAAGATGAAGGTCGTATCACAGACACTGATATGATAAGTGATGGACAGAAACTGTATTTGATCAGTGATACTACTGATCAAACATAATGATGAGTCTTTCGATTCATTCTATCATTTAGACAGAGAGTCATTTGAGTTTGTTCATGTTCTTAATTTTGTCGCAAAAGAATATATTTATTGTCGATTACACAGATTCTGTCTATTACAAAAGAGAAGTACACTTGATATATATGGTTACATGGAAGAAATAAAAAGGTTACAAGCTATTGCATTATCATTATATATTACTTTTTTTTTCTCGAATATAAGCCGAACTTAGAAACAAGAATACGTTACTTGAGTTTGAACCATTAAAATTATATTTCTAAGATTAAACTAGCTTAATACACTGTAGTTGTCTGAAGTGTTTCTGAGCTGCAAGATTGCCGGAATCAACAATATCTTTGTCTGCTACATTAGAAGAATCTGATTTGAAAAGTTGGAAAAGAGTGTCTATGACACAGCCAATAAGAGGAATATGAGAATAAAATTTTCGATCCATTAATCTGGAGAGAAATGTGTAAATATCTTGAAAATGTTATGAAATGAAGAACAAATATGTTTGGGAGAGAGATAATGAGATGAGGGAAGATAAGTGGAGTTTATATTATTGGGAGTAGACTTGGTCACCAAGAATCAAGTCTTGTTGGGGGCCCAAATGATTGGCGTAGTCCCCAAGATTCAAATGTCTTTAGTTGAAATCTAATCCATCGTTTTATGGTGTCACTTTTACTTTTGGTTTATTCCGGTTAGATTTTGTCAACATTAGTCCTGGTTATATTTTGGAAATAAAAATTCTAATTTCCGTTCAGGTCAAAAAACAATATTCAAATATATAAGGGAAATGGTGGGAAATGAATCAAAAATTCCCTAAATTCCCGATTTGTTTATGTTAACAAAATGTTAAAATATATTAGATTCAAATATTAGATATGTTTCAAATAATTAGATCAAGCCTTAATAATATTTTTATTAAATTTTCAAATACAAATGTTTCAATATAGATATACTAGTATTTTGGTTAAAACTGGTAATGGTGGTCATTTAATTATAATATCTAACACTATAATTTTTTATTTTTGTATTAAACATCGATATATTTTTTATACATTGTTTTTTAATATTAATTATATAATTTATAATAATATTATTAGTTTTTTGATTATTCGTATTTCCCAAACTATTTCCATACGTTTTACCATAATTTTTTGATTTAGTAGAAATTTGGGAATAATTCGGAAAGTAAATTTTGAATCTCAAAATTCTCATAATATTTTCAATTCTTAAAATTCTCATCTTATTTTGTAACGAAAATTGTTTAGGAAGTAAATCTAATTTTTCAAAATAACTATTCCAAACTTGTTTATGTCCAGGCTAGGCAACATTTATGTTGGAAGAACTGTATACATGTTGTCTGTCCAATGTTTTAAAGTAGTGACGATTTGTTTTATTGTGTGTTTGCTTGAATCATTTTTCATTATGGCCTTAAATAGTCTTTTTATCATTTGAGCCGTGCTATCTACGTTGCCTCAGGTATAAAATTCCAAGATCGTAAATTAGTCGTCAACAAAAAAAATAAGAGAACGAAAAAAAATAAAAATCATCATAAATTAGTCGTCAACAAAAATAAGAGAACGAAAAAGAAATAAAAATCACTGTGATTATTATTGGGAAAAAATGTCAATTAAACATCGAACTTACCAAATCAGCCAAATTTAATTTTGAACTTTGGAAATTATATATTAAACAACGAATTTACGATTGACTTCTGATTAAACACTAAATTTTGAGTTGACCAAGTCAAATAAACATGTAGTTAATTTCACTAACAGAAAAAGTTAACGACGTTTTGTCCCGTTAATTGCTATTCTTAAGTGAAACGATGTGTTTTGCAGTTACGGGAATAAGTGGGAAAAGAAACGAGAAAACCCTAAATCCCAAATTGACTCAGTCGCCTGCTTCATTTCTCCATTGAGCAAATTGAGTATGCCTAGGAAGAAATCGGAAGCTAAGCGCTGTCCTCAATCATATTATCGGAGTATTGGAAGCGCTTTAGCTCATGAACCATCAATGTCTAGAGACGTGATTTCACGAAATCAGAGAGCTTCTTGTGAACCAGAAGTGTCTAGAGACGTGGTTGAACGAAAGAGAGCTACTCGTGAAGAAAAGGAAGGCAGAGGCGACAAAGACAGAGACCACGAAGACAGAGGCGAAACTGATTCTGATGTTGAAGAAAATGAGGAAGACATAGGCGACGAAGAATATGTTGAGGAAGCAAGAGATCGAGTAGGTTTAGATGAAGAAGAGTGATGATTTCGAAGCTGAATTTATAGAAACAAGGCAAGAGGGTAACGTTGAAGAGGAAGAAGACAGTGGAGATGATGTGTGGGATGAGGATAAGATTCCACATCCATTGTCTTCAGATGAAGATGAAGATAACGTTCATGATGTTGGTGAGTGTAATGAACCAGATGATAAAGGTGTTTTCTTGAAGTTAGGGAAGTCCTTCAATTCTCCAGATGATGTCAAAATAGCCTTATTGAGGTATTCATTGAAGTCTCAGTACAATATAAAGATGTACAAGTCAGAGTATAACAGAGTAGGTGGTAAGTATTTAGACAAACGTTGTCCATGCAGAATATATTGTTCGTATGAGAAGAGGATAACAAAGATGCAAGTTAAGGTGTTTAATGATACACATACATGCTGTAAGTCTGGTCACACAAAGATGCTTAAGCAGAAGACTATAGCTTGGTTATTTGCAGATAGGTTGCGAAAGAATCTGAAGCTTACAAAGTATCAAATGACAGATGAAATTTTGAGAGAGTACGAACTGACTGTTAGTGAAGAGCAGTGTGCTAAAGCAAAGGCGATACTTGGAAAAGAAAGAAGAGCTAGTCATGAGGCTCAGTTGGACATAACTTGGATTACCAAGCACAAATTTTACAGCCGAGTAGAGGCTCTGTTTTTGAGGTTGAGACAATTCCAGGGCCGACAATAGGTAGCAAACAGAGATTTCTTTGACTTTTCATTTGCTTTGATTCACAGAAGAAAAGTTGGAAAGAGACTTGTAGGCCAATTATTGGGTTAGATGGTGCATTCCTAAAATGGGATATTAGAGATCACTTATTAGCTGCAGTAGGAAAGGATGGAGACAATAGGATAGTCCCTATAGCATGGGCTGTGGTTGAAATAGAAAATGATAACAACTGGGAATGATTTATAAGATTGTTGGCTGTAAATTTAGAGCTTCATGATGAAAAGAATGTTGTTGTAATTTCACACAAACAAAAGGTTAATTTTTCTGAAATAATTTACACGTAATTGTTTGTGTAAAATAGAATGCTAATATGTTGTTTCTTTTTACAAGGTTTAGTGAAAGTTGTACAAAATCTATTTCCACAGGCTCAACATCGACGATTAAATATTTTTTGTCGATTTAGGATTTAGGGTTTCTTTCCCCAAAGTTGAAATTTTGTCCCGTAAATGAACTATGCGAAACGCACCGTCTCACTTAACACTAGCAATTAACAGGACAAAACGTAATTAACTTTTTATGTTAGTGAAATTAACGTCAGGTTTATTTGGCTTGGTCAACTCAAAATTTGGTGTTTCATCAGAAGTCAACTGTAAATTCGTTGTTTAATAAATAATTTCTAGAGTTCAGGGTTCAATTTGGCCGATTTGGTAAGTTCGGTGTTTAATTGATATTTTCCCAATTATTATTATGGTTGTTATCAGTGTCAATGCACAGATTGTAGCTGAATGGTCGATGTGATTACTTTTACAGTGTTCACGTGTACTACTCTCTTACATAATTTCTACGTAATTGTATCCCAAATTAGTTAGAGTATATGTAGTAAAATGAGCGAGGACTTTTGCTCCAATGGTTACTCTCATTTTTTCTCTCAAAAAAATATTCCAAGTATATACTATTTTGCTTTATATTATTTTCAATAAGAGCATCTAACTTTTCAAGTTAGCAAATACTATCCGTTTATTTATGTTTTTTATGTTGAGTTTATTTATGTTTTTTTTTTGTAATTTGAATTATGTATTTTTATTGTTATTATTAATTTATATCTTATTAAAACAAGTTATTAGTAATTGTGTTATTATTTCGAACATATAAAGAAGAAATAATATTATTTATGTTTATTTATGCATAAATTACAAAAATATAAAAACTTAAGGATCAAAATGCAAATAAAAATACTCAGAAAAAAATAAGGGAGGTGAATAGTGTTCCCTCAAATTTGAAGGGATAATGTTCAAAAACTTATTTTTTTCATCAAAATGATGTATTATTGGAGATGATTTTCCCTTTTTTTCCTCATTTTGATGTTTTTCCTCAAAATGAGGGACCATTGGATATGGTCTTATAACGACCCGTAATGTCATATTTGCATTCCTAAGTTTTGTTATGTCTGTTTCCTAAAACTAGGTAAAATATGAGAACCAAAAAACTGAATTGAATCTAACCCAAACTAGAAAATATCAAATTGACCCGAACACAACAAATAAAGGGGTTTACTTGAACGCGACCTAGATATTTCTAAACTCAAATCGAACAGATAACCGAATGAATAATCATAGTACCCAAATTATCTGATGTTTATATATCAAAAGATTTTATTTTATATTTAGAATTTAGAAAACATAGATTTTGAAAATTACAATTACAAATACGAATATAGTAGTAAACTAGCTCGTAATTATGGACCAAAATAACAAAAAGATCATATATATTCGAAATTCTTTATTATTTTTTTGTCGATAACTAAATTGACAAACCCGATATATAATTTGAATCCATTCCCTAAATTTCTTTTTTAATCTACTATATGTAGTGTAGAGGATTCTAATCATTAGAATTCTTTTAAATATATATATCTTTATCAATTATGATTTTCGATTTATTCGATCCAAACCGAATATTTTTAATAAATCATCAAAGCTGAAACAAATATGATGTATACCAAATTAAACCCGGCCGGATAAACTCGAAGCTTATGACATTGATGTTGAAGAGTCGAAATCTGAACTGAGTCTTAAACATATCTGAATGCCTAGCCCTGATGACTCTGACCATCGTAATGAGATTTTGAATGACTCTTACTTCTTTTTTTGAAGGTCACACCACACCGATATTTTTTGGGGAGGTCATGGCTCTTTGATTTTGAGGTTGAAAAAGTTCACCACTTGTTTTGGAGGTCGTACCTCTTATTTTATAAAATTAGCAATATGACATTGTTTTTTTTTTTTTTATGAAATGTGAAACTTTATTATTCTTCAAAGTTATATACAAGAGACTAAACTGCATAAAAAACTGAACAATATATAAAAAATTAAGATATCTTCATTTCAAATCATCTTTGTAGAAGACCATAAAACCTGTGAGGAGGCACATAATGGAAAGAAGAAATCCGGTTACAGATAGATTTATCGATCCAATGCACAAACAAGGGAACAATAGCAAGGTTTGCCATAAATCCAAGTGTTTCTCTCCCTCCGTAGATGGTAAACAGTAGTCTGGAATAAGCTTCATAAGTACCTTATCCAATCTGCTTAATCCCCCACTAAGCAAATCTGAAATCGTGATGCTCCAATCGGGGGAAATAGAGTCACCAAGCAATAAAGCACATAGATTAGACCAAAGAATATGAACAAGAGAAAAAATATGGTCTCTTGTTTCATTTGTTGCACCAAGATTACGACATTGTCTTTACCTTTTTCATCTATTGGTTTTGTAAATAACTTTTTTTTTTGTTATATCGTTAAGATTTGGGATTACGATTTATATTTTTCCCTCAAAACTTTCATATAATAACAGATCAATCCAATTTGTGGGTGTAATTGAATATAAGGTCATAGTTTAGATTGATTTGTGGAGATTATTACCGGATCATATATTGAACCGTGTGGATCATGAGCTCTGATACCATATTAGAATATTATTTCCAACTCAAAATCAATTGACAATGAATGGAGAAGCTCATGTCTTATATATATATATATATATATATATATATATATATATATTAGT
>OVBA01001253.1:0-46831 GCA_900406435.1 Lepidium aucheri
TTATTCTACCTGTCCAAAACCGTCCAGAACGTCGGAGTAAACCGAGCTCTCTGCCATATCAGAAAATGCGGGGATAGTGCAGCCGCGGTGCTTGAAGTGACGAAGGAAGATCGACATAGCATCTTTGTCCTCGGTTATAGGGCAGTTATGAGTGTGCGAGAAACTCCAATAAAACTTTAGAGCAACAAAATCAGGACGTTTCCCGCGAGCAGGAGTAGGGACACTGGAAATTTATTGCTCACCCTCCCTCTCCGAATCAGTAGAAATCACCATGTCATCACCATTACTAGCCGCTCATGAACGTTTGCTCAAGTGCTCATGCATGTCCGTGTCAACCTTCCTCCAACCGACGAGAGGAAGATCACAAGACAAAACTCCTCCAGGATTGGGACGTGTGTACACCATCGAGCGAGGACGATTCTGACCTCCGCGGGAGCCACGGTTACGGCCTAAAAGATTAACAACACAAGTCATCCTCGAGACATGAAATAACAAAGCAAAAATTGACAGGAACGAAGAGAATTAATACTATTGGGTTTAGCGTTTTTGCTTGCGCAGTCCGTAGAAGACATTCTCGCAAAAGCCACTTGGGGGTACGGAAAACAAAAGAGGACTAAGGACCGGTATATATAGAAGGGGGAACAGAGGCAAACCAAGCATGGAAAACCTAGTTTCTCGAAGATACGAGCTTATCAAAAGAATAAGAAAAATCTCTCCAACACAACACGCTTCTGAACCGACTAAGCCGCTTCAAAAGTTGGGGGGCTCCTATTGGTACCAGGCCCAAAATACTCAAGAGGCCCAATAAAGACGAATTAGAGAAGATGGGCCAAGCAAATGATTAGGCGAGCCTTATAACGCCTTGGGGGCGAGCACGCGAAGTCCGGAAGAGCGAAGCCGATTAAGCAAGCAATTAACTGCCACCATGCTCGCCGGAAATCAAGGAGAAGATCTTGGAGAATCTCGAGAAGATCTTTCCCGAAAACCTAGGTCCAAAAGTCTACAAATAGTAGTCCAAAAACCTCAGAAAGGGATAGAGAAAACCCTAGAGCTTTGGAGTCGAAACAAAAGAATTGTTTGACCTTTGCTTGTAACCTATTTTTCGTCTAATAAAAGTATTTGATTCAAAGTTCCACGACTTCCTATCGAGTGTTGAGTTTTAGCATCAACACCTACTTTCAAATTATCTTTCTACAATGTCAACAACACCACGAAAAAGTCCGTTTCCGGTTTGAAACGCTCCTTTCCCTTAATTTTGACCATGATTTTGGCTTTTTAGAGAATTCCGCTTTTGAGTTGTGGAACTTGTAGCTCAGCAGTCCACCGGGAGTGTTTTTTAAAACCTTCACGAACAATCATTATTTTTTTGATGGTTTTTCTGTTTCTCACAACTTCTCTGTCCATGTACTCAAAACATAAAACCTCAAAAATATATGAATTTGGTTTAATTTCACATTATTCGATTTGGTTTGGATCGATTCTTTCAATTTCTCCATTATAAAGAGATATTGTAATTATACATGACTAAAATTCGATTCGGTTCTTTTTAGTCTCTAAATAGATATTTAATATATGAATTTTGTTAGACTTGGAATTTTTTTTGGTTCATTTTGATTTTGAATGTTTCCTTGTAACCAAAATAATCAAACACCTTATAAACTATGATCAAAACAATCAGTTTGTTATGAGTGGTTATATGTAATCAAAAGTACTTATATTATGATTATTAGGCATTGTTAGCATACTTAAACTAATTAATAAATATTAGTTTCAATTTCAATTTGGTTATTTTGGGTTTTCGGTTAAAATTGTAATATACTGAAAACAAAAATACCAAAATACTAGAATTGTTTGGTTATTTGTCAAGAATTAAATTTGAATCAAATACCTATTTTTAGTTCCAGTTTGTATTCCTATAACAATTCAAAAACATACAACCACTTTTTCCCAATAGACTCGACCCATAACCCATATGATCAAATTTCAGATTCGATAATAGAAATTTTTACAATTTCTTAACATCAAATTATGGTGAAAAAATTATTTAACCATTTAAGAGAAAAAAAAAACTAAAAGATTCTAAAGTCATCTTAACATACTAAATATGTTTTCATTAATTTCATTATGTATATAAAACCAATACATAGATATGAATATTTTTCTTTATCTGTAAACTTTTAAGACATTTGTGTATCATTCATTTCATACCATACGAGAATATGTATCGTTAGTTGCCAAAACGTTGCAGTTTTCGAGGCCACAAAAAAATTGTGGGATACAGAAAAAAAAACAAAAAAAAAGTTTCGGGGTCGATTTGCTAAATATTACATTTATTGTGGGTCTTTTAAAAAACGCGAGGTGATAAAGTTCTACTTTCCGGGAAATGAAAAATAAATATTTTTTTTGTGGTTGGAGGTCGATTTATTCCATTTTTGGTTATAATTTTGATTTAGTTTTGGTCCAACGGAAACGTATCCACTATTCCTTCTTCTGATCGTTCCTGGAACCGTATGTTGCTGCTGATCCATGGAGTCAATTCACTGCAATAGTTTGGTAAACCCTAATTTCTCCTTAAATCAGCGTCGTCGGAGAATCACTCGCACTGTTCTTGATCGGAGAGATGTTCTTTTGCGAAGTTCAGTCTTTCTCAACGCCGTGGAGATGCGGCGGGGCAGGAGTTTCTCAGCTGTACGGACTTCTAAATTTTCTGTTACTGCGGCAGCTACGGATGTTGGTGGTCGTAATTCGACCGATGCTGCGATAATGACGACGGCGATGAACGGGGTGGAGAGAGGTGTGCGAGTTGGGAAATCGAGCACCGCGATGGAACAGCTGGATATCGAGCGAGGCGTTTGCGTGCCTTTCAGAAAGTATTCTCCGGAGACTGTATGATTGCATCTATAATTTTGTTTTCGTTTCTAGTTCAATTAGCTTCATTCAGTTTCATTTGTGTATCTCTGTTGCACTTGTTGATTCACTTGTTGAGCTAGTTAGAATTTCCCGTATCCTTTACATCAGTGTGCTTGTATGCAGGTGAAATTTCACTGAATCTATTGTAGATTCTTTTCCCTTTTGTGTTTATTTCGACATTTTTCTTGTCAATTGATTGAATTGGAATTTAATGGTGTTTGGCGTTCAGGTGAGGAGTAAAGTGCTGGAATCAAGAGGAGCAGTCGTCTCTCTACTTTCAAGGGGTGTGGAGATTGTTTGGACTCTTGGGTTGTATTGGTCTACCTTAATGTATGATTTTATGGTTGGAAGGGATGAGGAAGTCGTCCCTTTCCGTGCTCGGCAGCTTAGGAACCTATTGTGCAACTTGGGGCCTTCATTCATCAAAGCTGGACAAGTATGTGGATCCATCTTACTGTTAGGAATTTGTTAAACAATGTCATGAACTGGGTTCTTGAATCTTCTCTAATATTCATTACTCGGGGGCCAGGTTCTGGCAAATAGGCCTGATATCATCCGTGAAGACTACATGAACGAGCTCTGCATACTCCAAGATGATGTTCCTCCATTCCCTAACGAGGTGTAAATTGGGTTTTTTTGGAGAATTTGCAAAAAGCAAGATGGTTTTTTTTTTTTTTTTGTGTTATCATGTGCCATCCGGTGGGTGAAGCTAAGTGGTGGGGAACTTTGTAGGTTGCTTTCAATATCATTGAAGAAGAGTTAGGCCAACCACTTGAGGCTCTGTTTAGCAAGATTTCTTCACAAACAATAGCAGCTGCAAGCCTGGGCCAAGTTTATCGAGCTACTCTACGTGCCACTGGAGAGGATGTTGCTATCAAGGTTCTTCTAGATAGAATGTTTTACTGTGTCTTTATTTTCTTCGAAATATTGTGATAGTTTATTTAGGCTTACCGAACTGAAACGTATTAATGTTTAGGTTTGACATTATTTTCTTGTATATACAGGTGCAGAGACCACAAATAGAGCCCATAATATACAGGGATCTCTTTCTTTTCCGAACCCTCGCCTCGTTCTTAAATGGCTTCAGTCTACAAAAACTGGGTTGCAACGCAGAGCTAATAGTTGATGAATTTGGAGAAAAGCTTTTGGAGGAGCTTGACTACACCTTGGTATCTCATATAATTCTCAATTTGGCGCGACGTGTTCTTTTGTTTGAGGAGCTGAAAAAATGAGTCTTTCTAGAATCGCTGGTTAACTTTAAGTTCTTGCCTACAGGAAGCGAGAAACATTGAAGACTTTCTGGAGAATTTCAAAGATGACCCCACTGTCAAAATTCCTGGAGTGTACAAGAATCTTTGTGGTCCGCGGGTTTTAGTAATGGAGTGGATTGATGGTATTCGGTGCACTGACCCACAGGTGTGACTTGCATATAGGGACCAACCCAATATAAGTTTCCTTTTTGCCCTTCTAAAAAGTCAAATATAAAGTACACTCTGAGTACTAAAATTAACTAATTGTACTCAGGCCATCAAGGATGCTGGTATTGATTTAAATGGATTTTTGACTGTTGGCGTGAGTGCTGCCCTAAGGCAGCTGTTAGAATTTGGATTGTTCCATGGAGATCCGCATCCTGGAAATATCTTTGCAATGCAAGATGGGCGTATTGCTTATGTGGACTTTGGCAATGTTGCTGTACTGAGTCAGGTAATTTGAGCTTAATGGTTCGAAGGTACCTAGTAACCCTAGTAACTAGACTATGTCTCCTTCCTAAAGTGATCCTCGCATCTGTATATAGACTTTTTCATTCGTGGTCTAACTAAATTCTGTTTTCTTCTCAGCAAAACAAGCAAATTTTGATTGATGCTGTTGTTCATGCGGTTAATGAGGACTATGGGGAGATGGCAAATGATTTCACTAGGCTCGGATTCTTGGCCAAGGGTACTGATGTTGCTCCTATTGTTCCAGCTTTAGAAGCCATCTGGCAGAACTCTGCTGGGAAAGGACTTGCAGATTTCAATTTTCGAAGTGTTACAGGTACTTGATAAATTGTTATCATCAAGAAAGTTTGTTTTGTTTACTGAGAACCCCTTGCGGATTTAAAGAGATGGTATCACGTTTTTGTTTTAGGCCAATTCAACAAGCTTGTGTACGACTTTCCCATCCGTATCCCAGAGCGGTTCTCTCTTGTTATTCGATCTCTGCTTACACAGGAGGGTATATGTTTCACGCTGAAGCCTGATTTTAAATTTCTAGAGGTGAAGTCACATTTATTTTTCTTGTTTTTACTTACCATATCAAGAAAGCTGACATATAAATCCTGAAGTGAACAGATACCAGCTAGCTATATGTTCACTTATATGTCCCTCCACACTAAAAGCTAACATTTTTTCTAGGTCGCTTATCCATATGTAGCAAAACGGCTCCTAACGGATCCAAATCCTGCACTTCGGGAACGCTTGATACAGGTTACTTGATAATGCTGATTAATTTCATATATGCAATGTAAAATTGCTATTAGCATCAGCTGAAATCATAGCTCTTGTTCCCACCGCTGGGTCAGGTTCTATTTAAAGATGGTGTATTCCAATGGAAAAGGCTGGAAAATCTCTTATCACTTGCCAAGGAAAATGTTGCGAAAATGAGTAACAACCCTGCTCTACGAGTAAAGCGTGTGTAAGTGCTCCCAAACCTCATTTGAGCATCCCATGTAGCTTGAATTCTAAATCAGTGTTTTGCTCTGAAAACTTTCAGAGAGAGTAAGCTTGACTTGACAGATACCATTAAGGATGGAGCTCGTCTTTTCCTCCTTGACGAAGGCATCCGCAGGAAACTAATTCTTGCACTTACGGAGGATTCAAAGCTTCACGTAGAAGAGGTTTCATACATCACACATCACAGAGTTATATCTGTAGCACTTATAGTTCCCATTGGCACTCTAAAGCTGTAAATTTACTTTTGTTCTTTCAGCTTGCGGATGTATACAAATTGGTTGAAGAAGAAGTAGATTTTCCCACACTCGCCATGGAAGTAGTGCGAGGTAATAAAAAGAAGAGAAAAAAACATGTTGCCTTTCTTTTCTTTCTCTTTTTATATCGTTCAAATACTTAAGCTTTTGCACCAGTAAAACCGAATGAAGAAATAAGACCATTGTCTATGCATTCTTTAACATAACAAGACATCAAAGCGTTCACTTAAGAGGCTTTAGAGATTTTGAACTGTTTATGTGTAGTAACCAGACCTATTAGAACTCTTCAGTAACCCAAGTGTGAATTGATCAGTACCATCAACTTTGTTATGATCCTGTAATGATGGGAGCATTGATTTAGCACATTAGGAAGTAGTGTTTCTAAAATCTCTCTCTTTTATGTTTTAAATGCAGATTTGCCGAATGTTTTCCGAGATTTGGTGCTGTCATGGAGTAACTCGGTTTTATCTGACAGATGATGAATGGTAGGCTTCTAACTTACTTTTTTGGCTCTTTTGAAGAGGAAAGAGGTAATTACTAAGGGAGTAGATTGGAGAAAAGCTTAGATTAATACAGTTTAATCTTATATGCACATTCATGTTAATGTTATTATAACGAGTCAATACACCGCATATATACATGTAATTATATAAAAACCACACACAAACTTCACTTCTCTTTGTTGTCTTTGCATGTTAATTTCTAAACATTTATCAACGTCTTCAAAGAATCTGTGTGCTCCTAAAAATTACTGTTTTTTTTTTCTTTCTAACTCCATTATCTTGACTCTTTGAGTTATGCAACTACAAATTGGCCCCTGAATTATCCCTATTCAATTCTCTGGAAAATCAAATAAATTACAGATAATAAAATTTAGGAACATAATTAGGAGATCAATAACCGGTTGATTTTGATTCGGTTAAAATATTCATTCTGGTATGATCCAAAGATGTCACTACGGTTTAGGTATCTAGGTTAACCTTTTTCGCCAAAACTTCGATTGGCGCCAAAATTGCAAAAGACGAGAAAGGGATTATTGCACAAAGTAAAAGCGCAAAAAACAAACCAGAGAAAATTCCAGCTCTTTCTAAAAAATGCAAGCCAAAATCAATTCTTTCTTCAAGCCCTCTTCTTCTTCTTCATCTTCTTCTTCTATCGCTAATTCAGCAACATCAGATCCAGATAATGATTTAGCTATCTGGGAGAATAATCGGAGCATTATCGTCACTACTTATGAGCGTCGATTTGCAATACCCGACAGGTATATCAATTAAACTTGGGAAATTTGATATCCTTTAGGTTGTTCGTATTAGTAAATCCAATGAGATTATTTGGCTCAAATTGGATTTCATTTTTGCCATCGTGGTTCTGTTAATTTGTTTTTCTTAATTTTGGGTATTCAGGAGTATAGTGGTCGAGGGATGCATCGAGAAACCACTGAATAAAGGATCTTCTTCTTCTGTATCTAAAAATCTGAACAAGAAGCGTAAGTATGCCCAATTTCACTTAGAATTGGGTCAATCTGATTTTCTTCTCAGACATTGCACAGTGTGTGGAGTTAAGTATGCTCCTGGTGATGAGTCAGATGAGAAGAATCATCTAGGTTTTCACAAGATCTTTACGAATGGAATCCCTTTTAAGGTTAAGATTCTCGTGACTGTATGCTTAAGGTTCATGTTCCTGTAATTTTTATAGAGATGATTTGATAAAAGTGTTGTTTTTCTTCTTCTTTCAAATTGGTGGTCTTAGGGTTGGCAGAATGAGAGAGCATTTGCAAAGCCTTCGTTTAAAAAAAACCGCATCGTTATGGTATTGGAAAATGATCCTCCTGCACACAGCAACAAGGTTCTTCTTTTGTTCAATATTCAACTTGTGCTGTTTATAGTACCGGCTATTACTTTAGAGGATCTCAGTGAGTTAACTTTCCTAATTGCAGGTGCAAGAGGTTGTGAAAGTGATGGAGGTTGAGCTAGGTGAGGGTTGGATTCTTAACCAGCATTGTAAGGTATGAGTCTCTGTCCACATCTTCACTGGCATTTTCAGATAAATTCCGTAGTTCATGAGTGATCTGTAGTATTTGATGTCTACTATATTAAGCTAATTAGTATTCCGATTCCGATAGAACTTGTTGGCAAGTATGGCGAATACCTGCTCTACTTCGACTTTGTGTGATTCTTTCTATGTCTATGACTAGCTCTAAGATCAAATAAGGAATTGATTTGTGCAAACAGAAGAATTGATTTGTCCACATCTTCACTGGCATTTTCAGACAATTTCCATAGTTCATGAGTGATTTCAAGTATGTGATGTCTACTATATTAAACCACTTAGCATCTGATTTCGACACAACTTGTTGGGAACCATGCCGAATCCCTGCTCTACTTTGGTCAAACTAAACAGGAAGACTTCGACTTTGTGTGATTCTTTCAATGTCTATGACTAGCATTAAAGTCAAACAAGTAATTGATTTGTGCAAATAGAAGAGTTTCTTTTTCTTATTTAGATGACCTCAGTCGATAGATTCACATGATAGATGTTACAACCTCTAATTGCCATCTCAGTTGTTTCCAGAACTAACTTTGTTATGTGTAGGTTTATCTATTCATCTCCTCTCAGAGGATATCCGGATGTCTAGTTGCAGAACCAATCAAGGAAGCATATAAACTCATAACACCTCCTGATGATGAAAGACAGTTAAAGAAAGGGAGCTCCTCATCACCTTCAACCTCCATTCAGTTTGGAAACATTGTGTTACAAAGACAAGTACTGAAAAGATGTAAACAATCAGATGATATAGTAGAGAATAATGCAATTGTATGTGAAGAAGAAGCTAAACCAGCTGTTTGTGGAATCAGAGCTGTTTGGGTCTCACCTTCTAACAGAAGAAAAGGCATAGCCACATGGTTACTTGATATCACAAGGTAAAGAACTCGAACAACATTGTCATGGTAAACATTCATATATTATGTTGACATTTGTTTTCTTGTATAAAACACAGGGAAAGCTTTTGCAACAATGGCTGCATACTGGAGAAATCTCAGTTAGCATTTTCACAACCAAGCTTCATCGGAAGATCTTTTGGCTCTAATTATTTTGGAACTTCTTCATTCTTAGTATACAAAGCTCAACCAAATGATACTCAAAGTTGGTGAATATTGGCAGGATCCATAAATAGTAAACAAAAAAGGCAATACAATCTTTTGTTGACCTCTCTTTTTCTGTTTCCTTCTCACCTTAAATAATCATAAAAATTTAACCATTCCATTATTCATATTATTTTTAAAAAATTCAAGATATATTTTAACCATGTTATATGTATTAATTTATTACCTTAAAAAAGGAGTAAAAGTCGTCGATCCCAAAAATTAATTTTAATACTAGTTGACAAAAAAAAAATTAATATTAAAAAAATCACACAACACACAATAATGTATTGAAAAGGTAAAAATGGTAATGGGAGAGTGAGAGAGGAGAGAGAAAAGAAAGGAGGCTTCGCCTACCAACTGCGAAACACTATCCCCACAAGCAAACCCCATCTCTCTTCTTCTACTTCCTTTGTTACTTTCAATCTCAGGTTTGCTTCTTCTTCTTCTTCCTCGATTTTCTATTTGATCCAATCTCTTTTCTTCTTTGCTTACTGATTGCCTACCAGATTCGATTTGTCTCTGTTGATTTTGGATCCCTTTCTATTTTCGTTAGGGTTCTGCTCATAGGTTTTGGATTACGATCGTTTTTCTGAATTGTTGTTTGATTTTGTATTCGATTCTCATTTTTTTCACTCTCGTTTTTGTTCTTCGTCTTTCACCTGTAACTGATTCGTTTCCGACTATATTTAGGTTTTGTGTTTTAATTTTGATCGTTTTAAACGTATTGTGATTTAGAATGCTTAGTAGTCTTGTTTTACATGCATTTGTGCAGCAACAACAAAGAAGTTATCCGACGAAAATGATCTGTTGTATCTGGTAATGTTGGACAAGGGTTTCTGATTATAGATACTGAGTTCCTGAAAAGTTGGAATAGAACCTGTTTTGTTTGTGGATCTTAGAGAAGAGTTTGGCACTTTATGGCTCTAGAACATGTTTGTGAAAAGCGGCTTCAAGCAAAGACATTTTCTAGCAAGGAGTTTCAGCTGACTATCAATTGGGATGACTTGAGTTGTCCCATTTGTTTGGATTTCCCTCACAATTGTGTGCTTCTTCAGTGTTCATCTTATGAAAACGGATGCCGTGCGTTTGTCTGCAATACAGATCACCTTCACTCTAACTGTTTGGATCGTTTTATTAGTGCCTGTGGTACAGAATCACCTCCTGCTCCTGATGAACCTCGGTCAAAGGTTTTAGAAGAGAATTGCAAACCGGTGTGTCCACTTTGTAGAGGAGAAGTTACTGGGTGGATGGTTGTAGAAGAAGCTCGTGTCCGTCTTGATGAGAAAAAACGTTGCTGTGAGGAAGAAGGATGCAGATTTATGGGTACTTACACAGAGCTTCGCAAACATGCTCAGTCAGAGCATCCAGATTCTCGTCCTTCAGAAATTGATCCCGCACGAAAGCTCGATTGGGAAAATTTCCAGCAATCATCTGAAATAATCGATGTGTTGAGCACAATACACTCAGAAGTTCCAAGAGGAGTGGTTTTAGGGGACTATGTGATCGAATATGGAGATGATGATACAGGAGATGAGTTTGATGATGTTCCCAACAACGAAGGAAACTGGTGGACCTCTTGTATTTTGTATCAGATGTTTGACAATATAAGGAGTGCCAGGAATCGAAGAAGATCAAGAATGAGTGAGAGCCGGAGAGGGAGTCACCGCTCTAGCTACGATAACTCCAACTCTGATGACAGCTCAGTAGCATCGATAGAGTTCCCCGAGTATAGAGTAGATGAGATCGATGATGAGTTCATCAGCACAAGTGGAGCTAACAGAAGTAGCTCAATGCACCAAAGGTCAGAATCATCTATTGCTTTACACCATTAATGTGGTGCTGTCTGCAGAGATATACTTTCATAGTTTATGAGTATTCTGCATTGATATTAGAGGCTTACCCGATGAGCTATAGGCACCTTATGAATTGAATTATGAATTAGCTTATCAGGTCCCATTGTTCCGATATATCTTTGGCATAGTCTTAACCTGGTTTAGTAGCTTTCTTGTGCTATGGTTACTTAAGAGACATTGCTTGATGCCATATTCTCTCTGATTTACAGTTCAAGAAGGCGTCGAACCCGATTCTATGAAAATTAGGTATTAACCTTTTGTTTCTATACTTTCGTTTAAATCTTCTTGTCGGTCTCTTATGTTTCTTTTCATTGATTCTCTTGTTTTATCAAATTTACCTTGAAGATGAAGCTAAGCAAATGAAGCAGATCAGCCTCTTCGTAGCCAGTGTTCTTGGTTTTGGATTTCTTTTTTTTCTTTTATACATAAATTCTATTTTAGGTTTGTCTTGTGACATTACTCCCAGTCGCAGCTTTTGTACAAAAACAAAAACAAATTGAAAAGAAGAACTTTTGTTTTGGATATTGTAGTGCCCTTCGTCGTTGTGGCTTCTTAATCTTACATTCATCTTTAAACAATGTATAGACATCAGGAAACGTATATCACAAGTCAACATTCGTGCAGAATTTTTTACGTTTTCTATTTTAATGGGCATAAAACCGAAATATTATGTTTAAAGCTTACTTCAAACGGCAAGAAACCTCGGTTAAAGTACATGTACTTGTTATACAATCCAACGCTTGGGAGTAAGTGGCACAAACGCAGAAACTAGTACGGGACGTTATTGGGCAAGTTCCTTATGACATTATTCTTCACTCCGATCTTGGTACGCATTGTTTCGCCTCTCTTGTTCATCTCCTTGAGCACTTTCATCTTCACCGTGTCCTCTTTTGACGGCACCGTCCTCAGACCCATACTCTTGTACCTTCATTTACCATTTGTGGGAATAGTGTTTAGTTTACATTAACTTGAGGATTCTCTAGTTTTAATAGGTTTGATGATTAATAGATTCGAGGCAAACCTTGAAGATAGAGATGCAACAATGTGATTGCTGTCTTGAGAAGTTGGGCGCGGCTTCTGTCTGTAGTAACGCATGAATTCACGGGACCCAAGAGTCCTAGACGTTGTTGTGTTCTCGGATCTCTCGGTGATAACAAGCTCAGAACCACCAACGAGTTCAACAGTATTGTCTGTTTCACCAGATACAACAAGATGCTTTCCAGCTTCATCAACATAGCTGCTCGATTTATATATCCCAAAGGAAGGTGCATCAAGATTTGGCATAAAAAGAGGAATGAAGTTGAGAACTAGAATATCGCAGAGATAGAAGAGAGTTGATACCTGCTGCTATAGTCATAGAACTCTTCGAGTTCAGCATCTTCATCATCATCACCATCACCATAATGCATTTTGCAATGACTCTTTGCTTCCATATGCTTTCTCACAGCTTCTAAGCTGCTGAAAGGTCTACAATGCTCATTGCAGTACAGACAGATGAAGTCTCTCTTGACCTGAATGATGAGCCATATAATTGTAAATCGGAGTAAAGAATTCAAAGCTTTACAACAATGAACACTGAATGGTAAAGTGATAAGTGCGAACCTTAAGACTAAGGTACGTGAGAAGCCCTTCAGGATCCTTCAGATATTCAATATCGGGAATGAAGAAACCATGGTGCTTATGCATGTGGACCATACAGCTCTCTAAGGTTTTATGGTTTTTGTCACACATCAAACAGCAAGTTGGATCAATCTCATACTTCTCTGCATCATCATCATCGACCATATCTTCAGCAGATCCTGACTCATTTACATTCAACTTAGACAAAGAATCTGAGGCTTCACCAGCCAATTCCTCATCTGAATCAACCTCCTCCCATTCATCTTCACTTTCATCACCCCTGTGTTGAACACGACGAGAAAGTGGCCTAATTATCGCTTTATCTTCCTCTCCATTGCTTGCTGTCCCTTGTGAAACCCGCAAAACATGGCTTCGCGACTGAAGATGCTGCTCATGAGCCTTAGAACTCCTGTAACCTTTACCACAGATTCCGCAACTATAAAGCATTGGTGCTTCATTTGACTTATTTCTCTCCTGATCAAGAGCAGATTGTCTAGCCTCAAACAACGCTTCAGTAACTCCAGGAACTCCAGCCACCTAACAAATTCAATATATAAAAACCTTAAAACTTTCATAAACTCAAAGCTTCAAATACGAAGAAGTAACCGAATCTATCAAGATTAAAAGCCATGTTCACTAGTAGATTAGCTTCAATATTGTACAACCAAAAAAAAAACATCTAAGAGTTCAGTATCATATCAGCTCGAAAGACTCTAATCCCCTGCAAAAGAAGCTAAGCAAGAATACCTCATAACGAATCATTAACAGATACTTTCATTTCTTCGGATACATATATTCAGACTAGCAATTTATTAAAGAAAAACACCAGAACAATCACCTTGCGCTTAAGATTGTAGCGGTGCCAATCGGACTTGTAATGAAGCTTTCTCTCTTCTTCATCCTTGAACTCCATGTTACAAGCGTTACATGTTAAACCCGGCATCTTTCCGTCAATCTCTACCGATTCAAGTAATGGAAAATGGCGAAATCAGGAAATTTTTTAGCTCAATCGACGGCTCGTAGATTGATCGGCGATTGTGTTTTTTTCTGAAAAGCGTCATTGATTGCCATCAAAACGAGGAAACGAAAGCGCCCATTTTAGATCCGATGGGTCAATTCTTGACCCGATAATAACATAAGCCCATTTCAAATTAACTTGGCCCATTTAAAATTTATTCGGCCCATTTTAAAGCTTGTTATTTGGTTAACTGTTACAGTTCGGTCCAAATAAATAGTTTTTAAAATTTCAACCGCTGCCCGGTAATTTAGGAAACTAACTCTTTACCCCCAAAAAATTAAAAATTTAAAACATTGAGGAAACAAAAAAAAAAAAAAAACAAGAAGAAGACGACAAATAACGAGAATACCTATTTCCCTCAATACTTCATTTTTTCCCTTCAACGAACTTCTTCCTTCTTTCACCATGGATTCCGTTTCTAGTTACGACGGATCACGACAACTTCGATCCGGTGGCAAAATTGTTCGACCACGGAGAACTGCCGTTGTAAGGACGCCGTATGAACGCCCTGTTTCGAGATCCAGAGATCCTCCACAGCAAAACCCTAGTTGGATCTCTAGGCTTGTTTACAAACCTGCCAGCGTAATTGCTTCCGGGGCCGGAAAATTCATCTCTTCTGTCGTGTTCTCTGAATCTTCTTCGTCGTCTTCTGAGGACGAGGATTCATCTTCAGGTATGTAGAATTAATTTGGGATTAGTTTTCGGTATCGGGTTTGATAATTAGCTTTTGGTTTATTGTTTGGTCGAAATTTGAAACCTTTGAATTGACTTCACATTTAAAGCTTTCTATTTTTCTTTTTCCATTAATATGTGGGACTTAATTTTAGCAGTTAAGCATTGGTGAAGTACTACTACTGCATTTATTTAGGTTAGTTCTGAAGTTATAGACTTTGAAGCTCTAATTTTGACTCTTGAATGGATTCAATTAGGTTTGACCCATTTACTTTCTTGGTTTGCTGATAATGTAGTTCTGGGATTGAGAATACAGGCCCGCTTTGTGTCTTGTTCAAACCAAAGTAGGTTTTTAATGTGTTCTCGTTCTTGTTTGCAGATATTGAAGGTGATGAGGAGGTTAATAATGACACTATTGGATTTACTGAAACGGTACCTACCACCTTATCTGTTTTAGTGATTGCTATGCCACTGTAGTCGTATGATATTAATTTGATTGATTGTTCACATGATTGATTCTGCTTTATTGCTACGGTGGATTGTGATGTTCTTAAAGATTTTAGTATGATTTTTTTCTGGTTTTGTACTGAGTCTAGTTTTTCTCCTTTATAGTATTGGTATGATTCTGATTTTGTAGAAGTTCTTGAAGCTAACAATTTTCCAACATATTATGTTGATGAAAGCATGATTTCAGTTCATTTGATGTGTGCTTGTGTAAATAGGACTTCGTGAATGACCAGCAACGAACCATCCAACGACTCAGTTCTAAGCGAGTAATTGAGCAGCTTCTCATGCAAGAAACATTTGCAAGGTATCTCTCCCTGTTTGGATTTGTTTAGTTACCAGATCTAATTTGTATCGTATCGTGCTAAGTCGTTGTTGTGTATGTTTTTCAGGGAAGAGGGTGATAGACTAATAGAAATCATCAATGCTAGGGTTGTAGATCATCACACTCTCCCCGCTGCTGTTGAGGAGAATCTTATTGACGGTGGATTGACAAGGGGTATGTCACTGATGTTAAATTGTGCAAGCAATGATTAGTCTATGTCATAACATCTAATGTCTTTTATTTGTAGACGTAAATGTAGGTGAAATGTCCAATAAAGCTGTTTTGGAAGCACGAAAATGGTTGGAGGAGAAGAAATCAGATTCAATTTCAAAATATAAGGTGAGTTCTGAAACTGGTTATTTAACTGTCTGTACTGCTGCACGTATGCCTTTTTATGTGATATCTCATCTCTTTGCTGGGCCATTGTTATCTTTTTACATCTTTTGTTTGTGTAATCCGATTTGTGGTTTGATTGTTCTAGGGTATTCCATCTGATTCTGCACTGTAGAGCTCTCTTACAAAAGTAGGTTATTAAGTATTTTGTGTGTAAACCATTTGGTGACATATATCCTGAAATGTCGGGATTGGGAAATACCTTTTTCTCTATGGATCCATATTGTTACTCTTTCCTTCTGAGAGAATGAAGAACATTTGCTCAAGAATTTGTTGATCATTCGATAGTTCTGTTTCACTGTATTCTGCCATTTTTGGTTTCTTTTCCATTGTACTTTACATGATGAATACTATCTAAGTCAGTAGTTTGAATCTCTAGGCAACTGAAGATGGTGCTGGATCGCCTGTAGACGTGGCCAAGTCATATATGCGAGCTCGTCTGCCATGGGGATCTCCGGGTGTGAGTAATTTAGAGTTCCGATCACCATCATCAGCAGGAATGCAACTCCTTAAAGAAGGGTCACCCTTTACTTACACTGGTGGAAATATTTCCTTGTCCAAGGTTAGAACTTTAAGTTTTCCAATGAGTGCAGTGCATACTTTTCTATTTAACTTCTATTGTTCATAAGTTAAGCACAAGGCATTTGTGGAACACAATTTTCAGCTTTGGCAAAAACAAAGTTGCATAGTATTGCATAGTATTATGTACGTGTAATTGATCTCATAAAATTATATATATTTTGACATTGGATACCAAAATGCAGCTGAAAAGGAGATCCGCTTCCAATCAGTCATGGAATATTCATGATGAAATACGCAAAGTCAGAGCTAAGGCAACAGAAGAAATGCTTAAAAGTCCCAGTAGTGTAGCCTCTTTGGAAGCCAAACACAGTCCCTATGCTTTGGCGGTGAAAGCTGCTTCTTTGAATGCTGATGGAAGTGTTCAAGGTATTTTCTTTTCTTTATTCATATTAGATGTTGAAGCTGAATGTAACTCATATTTTTCTGTTCTTTCAGCTGTGCGGAATGAACAAAGCGGACTTCTACCAAATTCAGTCATACCTACCTCTGAACAAAATGAGGTATGAAGCAACCCTCAGACCTAATTTGTTTTTTTTTTTCTGTAAATATACGAAAAATTTGCAAGTTTAATTTTTTTTTTCTTTCTCTCGTGTGTTTTTACTTGAGTGCAGACTACTGAAGTTGATCCAGCCAACGAAGAAACAGGATTTTTACACGCTAGATCACGTTAGCTTCTTCTTTTATCCTATTTTTGTCACTCTCTCACGCTCATCTTTTGATTTATAGTCTGTCTCGTGGATTTAATGTTTTCTGCTTAGGTGAAGGTGGTTTGGGCGAGACATTCATCTCCATGCAAAGAGTCAAACCATCTGAAGATACGAATACTGCTCCTCAAAGGTTCTTTTTACTGTGCTTATCCCGCCAACACAGATTCTGCCTATTTTTTTCCTGACAGATTCCTATTTCAGAATATTTAATTTTCTTAAGTTTCTCAATTGTATTCTACAGTGGATCTGCTGTAAATGACTTCAATGGTCAAGATGGTGAGTTTATCCAACCTAGCTCGACTATTGGAGGCACCCCAAATGGTAACACGTCGGATTTCTGAATTCCTTTGGTTGTGGAGATGTTTAGTTGGGCTCTTTTTATTTACTTTTGTTCTTCGTAATGCAGCTGTCTTGGCTCTCGGGGCAACTTTGGATCCAACTGGGAACATTTGCATCCCAAAAGATGTGTTTGAGACATCAAAAGAAACTGATGAGATAGATGCAGAACGTCTTGCTTCTAACGGTTTCCCATCTTCATCACCTAGGTGAGGAACAGCTTTTTTAAATAACAGGTCCTTTGTATGACTGGTCTGACATAAAATGATAATACTTCCTACTTAGCAAAGCCTTTCTTTCTCAGTTTACCAGTAGATATGGAAGGTCAACCAAAATCCAAACCACCAGGTGAAATCAAGTCTTGTCAGCCTATAGCTGAAATTTCTGGTGATGATATGACAGTAGGGAATGGCTCAGATGGTGCTGCGATCAATAATGAAAACGATGACAGGGACTCTAGCGTCTCACATAACAGTTCAAGCACACATGAAGAAGAGTGGCTCCCTGGAGACCAATCTCTACCAAACTCAAACTCACCAAGTAGCAGCCCGGGTAATACCAAGGTCTTGGCATACAACAGAAGAGGAAGGGGCCGTGGTAGAGGAAGAGGCCGAGGAGTTCGAGGCAAAGGACGGGCCAAATCAACTCAATAAGATGAGCTGCACATCACAAAGTACAAACCCAATGCAGTAGGAGAGTATTACGAGGTAGGATTATGTGACATCGCTTTTAGATTATAATCCGACTGTGTTATTTCTTTGCCAGTTCATTATCATCTTAGGTCTTCCTGTAGTTTTTGAGTTAGTAGGATTTGTCTTCTCGATTTGCCATATTGCGTCTCTGTTCATTTTTTCCTTTTCTTTTGTCTGAATCTTCGATGTCTATGTTGTAAGTCTAAAGCTTGGTTTCGTTCCATCTGACAAAGCTTTGTAGTTTGTAGTTTCCAAATTGAACTATATTTCTTTGTTTTATGCAAAATTTAATTTTTTTAACTCGACCAAAAAGCCAACACCAACTCTTTGGCCCAAGCACAAACACTCATCTCTTTCACATTGTAAATTGTGACTTGTGTCAAATGTACAAAATCTGACATGAACCGATATATTATCTATATCCGGTACTACATGAGGTCACTCGATCAGAACATTGTTGGAGGAATAATTGGATTCAATCTAGTGTTACAAATTTCTTATATCAGCTTTGATGTAATCCAAAGTACAAAAGCAACAACGAACAAAAAAAAAAAACCGAAGAAGCAAATTTTTATCAAGACGGAGAGAATAAAGACAGGGAAAATAGAAAGGAAGAAGAAGACGAACAAAACCCAATAAGCAGCGACCGAAGCTAATAAACACAGAAGAGCGAAAGCTCAGATATTCAAATCTGAAAACGATACGAAGCAAGCTACGAAGATTGAATCGAAGCGAAGCAGAAGAGTATAATTAAGGACCCGAGAGAAAATCATTGGGTTGGTCGGAAGTTACTTGTTTTGTTCCAATTTTTGTTTTGTCTGAATTCTGGTCAATCTTATGCTCAAATCAATCTTCCAAGACTTGTTTTTCTGCTTTCAAGCCTGGGTCCCGCTTCTCATTCCCCGCTTCCTTCTTCTTCAATTCGAATTTCATCTTTTTTAGGCAATTCGAAATTTTGTTGCTCTGTTCTCAAAGCTCGAATCATTTTCCAACTCCACTGATCTCGAGTTCTGGATTTGCTCTAATTGAATTATCGGGTGTTCTCAAGTTATTAGCTTTCGAATTGGGCGTGAAGAGAAGCTGGGTTTTTCTGCTCTGATTCAGTTTCTGATGTTCGTACCCGCTCGTGAAGTTGGTGAATCTTCCCTTCTAAGGGATTAATTTAGTAACTCCAAGCTCGGGTTTTATAATATGTTCTGATACTGAATCAGCCGAGGTTGAATTTTAAGGTTATTGGTGTAAGCTGGCCAGTAGATAATGATCTCTAGGGTTTTGGTTTTTGGGGAGATGAGAGTTAGCTTGGAGTTGAATGCCTTCTAGATTTACGAGTTCTGGGTTTGAGGAAAATGAAAGAGTTTTAATCCGGATGCAGTTCGAATAGTCTTTACTAAAAGTTGCAGCTAAGTTCTTGAAATGCTTCTGGATTTTGAGTTTGAGAAATACCAAATTGATGAGTTGGATTTGTTGGTGTAAAGGATAACTAGAAGCTTAGAGGGTGCATTTTGTGCACTCCTCTGACTTTTTCATCTGGTTTTGGTTTAGGAGAAGAAGCACAAATAAGTATGCAACCTGTTAAGGATCCCAGGATTGATCTAGCTGAGCTGAAAGTGCATATAGTGAAGAAGGTTGGGGTTGAAAGGTCTAGAAGGTATTTTTATTACTTGGGCAGGTTTCTGAGTCAGAAGCTTACCAAGAGTGAGTTTGATAAGTCATGTTACCGTCTTTTGGGGAGAGAGAATCTTGCTCTACACAACAAGTTGATTCACTCGATTTTGAGAAATGCATCTCTGGCTAAATCCCCACCACCAGTTCACCAAACAAGTCACTCTGACAAATCTTTGGTGCTTGGTAAAGAAGATGGACGTGCACAAAGCGGATCTCTAATCCCTGACCACAATAGGAATGATCCTGTTTGGTCAAATGGGGGGTTACCCAAGATTCGGTCTGCGAATTGTGAAAGGGCAATGGGAGGTAAGCCTTGTTCACTGGGGCCAAATGGAAAGGTTGAAAGTCTGTTGCATCAGCCACTTTGTAGAGAAGACAAAAGCGGTAATAGAAACAGTGAGAACAGGGATTTGGGTCCTTTTGCTTATCAAAGATCAGGTCGCTATGCTGATGAAAGAGACAGTGCATTTCTTTGTCCAGCTGAAAAAATGAGGGTACCGGATAAAGGTCAGGTTGCAGCTCCAATTAGCAGATACGAAGAAGCTCAAGAGGCACTGGTTCCTGTAATTGCGCCTCTAGGGATACCATTTTGCTCAGCCAGTGTGGGTGGATCCCGTAGAACCGTTCCAATTTCATCCAGCCCAGACATTATCAGATGCTATGACAGTGGTGAATTATCAGACACAGAGATGCTGAAAAAGCGGATGGAGAATATTGCAGTAGCACAGGGTCTTGAAGGGGTTTCAGCGGAGTGTTCTAGTATGTTAAATAGCATGTTGGACGTCTACCTGAAGAAACTGATAAAATCATGCGTTGATTTGGCCGGAGCTCGATCCATGAATGGAATGCCCCAAAAACAAATTTTAGACATACAGCAGAGCCGAGACAAGATTGTAAATGGGGCGCGGCCAAGTAATGGTTTGCACATACAAACTAGCAACAAACCATCTGACATCACGGAAGAGCAACATTCAGTGTCTGTGCTTGATTTTAGAGTTGCAATGGAGCTAAATCCCCATCAACTTGGTGGAGACTGGCCACTGCAACGGGAGAGAATTTCAATATGTTCATTTAAGGAACGAGAAGAGGTGTGAAAGCAAATGTTTTGGCATGTTGGATGCTTCATATTGTCTGAGTAAGCTCTCTGGTCAAAACACTGGCCCCTGATTGGTATCAAAAAGCTCTGCATACCATGATAGACCTGATGGCTGAGAGACAGGACTGTCTTGTAGCCGCAGACTTGGGGCAGGTTAGTAGATATGCAGCTAAACCCGAAGAACCGTATTTAAATATAAATGAGTACGCGTTGTTGTAAGATCAAAAGTAGTTTGCCCATCCCACCGAGTTTCAAGCTTTGTGTGTAATACGCAGACCAATAAGGGAATCAAGAGAAAGTTTTGGCTGAGATACTGTGGATTTAGCGGGAGCAAGGTACAAAGTACAACTAATCATGTAATAGCTGCAGTATTGCTCTGTATGTAACATAGTCTTTAGAATTGTTTCAGAATTCATATCTTGAGGACACATTGACATCACTTTACATTTACCATTACATTTTTGTTTCCTCATTTCCAATGGAAAATTTATTTTCAAGTCACTTCATTGCCTTACTTTACGGTCTTACTAGTGGGTTTCTTGCTTTTGTTTCTCGCTAACAAGGTAATGACATAAATTAGGAACCGTTTCAGATGATCCTGCCAATACTTGATCTGAATTACAAAGGGGAAATGTCATGCTTTCTCACATTAGAGATTCATGAATTCAGATTCTAGATCCCTTGATGATTCTGCTTAACATTACACAAATAAACAGGAAATATGTAGCTAAAAGATGAAGAGAAACACAGGACAATTCTCCCATTATATAACGGGAATAGATAGAGCCAGTGTGAATTGCTATGTACACAAAGGAAATGGTGAGGCCCTTTTAGGCGGGTTCCATTGTTATTCACAGGCTTTAGATGAACGTAATAATGCAAACAGTAGAAGAAGACGGCTATTTAGAGGAGGAAGTTTCTGCAGTGGCTTTGCAGATTGGGCACCAATTCTTTAACCGCAACCATTCTTGCACACACTTCAAATGGTATGTGTGCTCACAGTGTAGACTCCCAACTTCATCTCCTATATTATACTCTTCCTGAGAATCACAAAGATCATCAGAGTATGAAGAAATCTATGGAAAAGGGGAAGAAAATCTCTGATCTATCATATCCATATCAGTTCTATGTGACAACACCCGCAACAATTTTCTCAAACAATAGGTAAATTTTGGTGTTGTCCACTCGAATTTTCATCAGAGCCAAAGACACGATTGATGACAAAACATGATAAAAGAGAAAGACCTGGCAGATGCTGCATTTGGCATCTTCCTTCTGATCACAAGGACTTTTGGTGATAGACCCATGACTTAAAGGTTTCATCTGATAAATGCTTGTTTTCAAGCATTTTGATATTCCTTCTTCTGTAAGAGCGGTGCTTACTGTACCAATCCTCTCTTCTAGGGCTAATAGTTCCTACGTTCAATCAAAAGAGACAAACGGTAAAGATACTACTCCCAAAACATAAGGCGGGTTGAGAAATGTAAAAGACAGACCTCATATGACATGTTATCGATGTCTAGCCTCATGTCTCGGTGTTGGTCATAGAAGCTTAGTCCACCGAGAAGTAAACCTGTCTCCATGATAAGTATTTCCTGCTAAACGAGAGGAAAAATATGAGCAACAACACGTATCACAAGATCTGAAATTCACATGTGTGAAATTTAACCTCGTAATGAAGCTCAATATCCTGTTCGATCCTGTCAAGTTCTGGCAAAATCTGCAAAAGCATTCGAGCAATTTAAACACCAAGAATTAAACGGTGTTAAGGGTATTGTCTATTTGATGATACTCAGAAAACTAGTCATATTGAGTAACATGCATTAGGTACCTCGGAGATCCCATCTAAATCGTAACTGTGAAAACTGTCTTGAGTCGATAAGGATCCAGGGAGGCCAAAATCTGGAAAACCAGAAAACAGCTCCAAAGAGACCGGAGAATTGAGATTGTTTGATGTTTCAGTCTGCGACATATCTGTTGTCGTAATAGAAGATAAACCGTTTCTACCACCCCCTCGGTTTGAGAATCTAATGCGACCATTACTTCTATTTACGGATCTCTGACTCTCAAGTGAGGCAACATCGTTGTCATCATTCAAAATGCAATGTCTAGCCCGTCTACTATCGGATACAGAACCTCTCTGACTAAAGCCACGTCGTCTCACTTCAGCTGGTTGTTCTGTTACATTCTTCCCCTTAGCTGAGGAGCTAGAACTGCTTTCTCCATAAGATTTTCTCTTATTTATTGTATCTACCTTCTGACTTAATCTTTTCTCCAATCCAAAACCCCTTGGGATGACACCAGATAACAAAGGGCTGCATCCTTGGTTTGCAGGTGTAGACTGGCTCGAGGGAACAGGATGAAGCCCAAATCTCTGCCTAAAACCTCTCTTGATTCTTGAGCTTGATGACAAGTTTGAAGATTCTGCTTCGGGTGCTTTAAATTTTCCTTGAAGGAGTTTAGTGTTAACCCTTCTTTTATTTTTTCCATGGGAAAGTTCCAAGATTTCTGTCTCAATCTCATCCTCGCTACCTCTGCAGCTCTCTGATGAACTCTCGGCTATATGACACAATGGTTGCTTCTCACTGTTCACAGAAGAAGAGCTAGAACCACAACCTTTAGAAGAAGTTCCAATCACTTCCTTCCCGTTAGGCAAAGAGCGATATGAAGACAGTACTGATTTCTCTTTCTTGTCTGAAGAGCCAACAAACCTGGTAAACTTCGTAGATTTTTTATCATCACTGCATATAGGAACCTTGCATGTATTGCTGTTAAATCTATCTCTCAAAACAACACCAAATCCTTTCTTAGAGTCAGGTCTCCCTTCAATGGCTCTTTTACCTGACCACCTATCCATGAACTTCTAATATGGATGCAATACCTGTAACAAATATACTCTTATCTTAGTTTATCGAACCACTCCGATTTTCTCGCTTAAAAGGACAATTCTTGAAGAAAAACTTTTCATTTGGACTCAAAACTTCCCCAAAAACTAAAAGAAAAGACAAAAGATTGAGAAAAGAAAACGAGTAAAAGATCAATACATGGTGTTCATATTTCTAATCTGCAGTTCAATAATTTCCCACCAGATATAAAAAGCATCATTAGAAGAAACAATGTTCTAATTAAGCTCTTGTAATAAGTATCCCATATAACAACAGCCAAACCTAAAGAGCTTCTTCCATCACAAAAGTCTATCCAAGGTTTATCGAAACAAAAGCTTATCATCTGAGAACATATCTACGGACAAGCAAATAAATTTGAAACCTTTCATAAGATGATCCAAAAGATGTCTATTATTTACTTCTCAATATAGAATCAATTAGAAAAATAGCTAAACATGAAGAGAAACAATTTTGAACTAAATTCCATGTTTTGTCATTTCATAAGTGACTTCAGGAGAAACAGAACAGAAAATGTTTCTTTTTCCTGGTCTAAGCAAGAGAAAGTTACACAAACGATTCAGAATTAAGAACAGAATCATCATTCATTTCCAAAACATTAGAAACACAAAAGTCAATTTCTCCGAATACATAAAAAAGAAAAAACTATTTCCAGATATTTCAGAGAGAAACAAGCTTTTTATCGAGGAAAAAAAAACTCTTTACCTTGTTTCGATGATTACCTTTCGACTTCTTCCTGGAAACTGGAAATTTGGAACATAAATAAGAAAATAAAACTGGGTTTGTTCTTGTTGGCGAGATTATTTCTTCGGTTTTTCCCAGTTTATTAAGTAATCTATCTTTATGAAATTAATTACAGAAAAGAAAAACAAATAATTACTTTTATTCCATAATGACCTTAAAGCAGAATGTCATTAAATTGACGATAATTAATTATATGGAAAGAATCCGAGATGACGAAGACGCTGAGATCCTCACCGTCCATTATGGGTCCGGAATATCTGACGGTTGGTAGAGATTACGACGTCTCTAGGTAGTGGTAGAGAACTAAAGCTAATAAAGAAGATATAAAAAAAGATGAATTTTTTTGTTTGGTCAGAAAATAGCAGAAGAAAACAACATCATGAGAATTCAAAGGCCCCTCTTTTATGTATTTGGTGACGATGTCACGACGAAGGATAATATAATTTAAGTTCTTGTCCTCTATTATAGCAACAAAAGCCTCTAGCCTTTATCCTTGATTTTGTAAAGCTTTTTTTTCCAAAACCTAATGGTGTATTGCAATTATTACAAGACTTTTTCGACATTGATCAAAGACAAAACCTGAGTTCTCTGATTTGTAGGGAGGAATCGAACCTATAACCTACATCACTTAACTCTCACATCTTCCAAAATCCAAAATGGTAACAAAGCTTAGCAAAAGAAAAGAGAGAAGCACTAAGCTTTAGCTTCTAACCAACCATGATCATCATCTTGGTGTGACTCGGACCCTCCACCTTCAAGAGAAGCTTGTTCCTCACCCTTCTCTTCTCCGATTTTAGTTCCATAAAGCTTTCTTCTAGCTTCCCTACGAGCATCTTTTTTAGCTATGTTCAAGTCTTTGAATCCTTGTTCGAACTTGGCTTCATCCTCTGGAGTGAAAAAAGCTACTTCCATTTGACCTAGCTCTGCATATCGTTGCTCTACTTTGGTTTTCCAGAAAAGACCCATCTCTGTGTCCATTTTTTGGTATGGTGTTTTAAGCAGGTACTCATCTAAACCTCCTGCTTTGTCGATGCAGCGAAGTGCGTGTGTTGTCACTTTGACTTTAATGTGACGGTCGAATATGTAGCTGAACAATCGCTTCTCTTGGACATTTGGTTTCCAACATCTCCTTGACCTGTTCTCAAATCACACCACAGATTTACACCTTTTAGATTGACAGAAAAGCTACCAAACCACAAAAGTACATATGAGCTAATAGCTACATCTACTTACAAAGACATCAGATTAAGACACATATGTTTACATGAATCCTACATTTCTCCAGAAAGAGGATAAATTCAGCACACCATTCTTCAGAAAATTTAGAACTTTTAGAAAGGGATGATACAGAAACAAATCAACAATGCTATCTTCAGGTAGCAAATGATAAAGCTACACACAATGCGGCACTAAAGAATCTCTAATCAGCTACGAATTCGCATGGATATTGAATAATTTCTGATGCAAGAATTCAGATTTCATTTCAACAAACTGAAACTTAAATCCAGAAACCATTTCTAAACCTACAATGAGCTCCTTCAATAATTGATTTTAAAGCAAACCAATCACAAGCTCTTAACTTAACAACTTCCAAGCAAATATACACAAATAAATAGATTGAGAGGCATAGAGAGAGTAAGAGACAAACTTGTTTCCACCATCTTCACTGACGCGATTTCCGTACTGGATATGACGACCGGCGTAGAGACCGCGTTTGGCTCTGCCCATGACGACTTTGGAATCGGGAACACAAGCCTTGAGCTTCTCCTTAAGTTCCGGTGTTATATTCTCAGCTCCCACTCTCTTCACCAGCTTCTTCATCATCTCCTTCCCTCTAAACGCCATTTTCGTTTTTCCTTCCCAATATCACAGATCGCATAAACCTATTCTTCCCCAAATCTATCTATCAATCGGCAAATGCTTCTCTGTGTGACCTGAAAGATGGAGAAATTCGGTTTAGCCAACAATTCAACTAAACCGGACAAATAGATAGACAGCCAATTAAATCCGGTATACTTATTCGCCTTCTTGCTTCCTCGCTCGAATCAGAAGACTCCGCTTAGATAAAGATCAAATCAAAACAAAATCGAAGAGAGAGTGAAGGTGAAGTGAACCAAACCACGAAGAGATAAGACTCAGAACTGTAATTGACGTCGATGGCCACGAGTCGAAGTTTCGGCCGGCGATGAGAACCGGCGTTGTAGCGATCTAAACCTCTTAGGGTTCAGTTTATGGACTTTGAAGCATTGGGCTTTTTTTGGTTTCGTCGGCTCATAAGCCCAAATTTTACTCTCCCCTAATTTAACGGCTTGGTTTAAATCGGTTTAAATTTGTCAATCCAAATATCAACTCAAAATCAAGAGCTAACATAGACTGAACCGAATCAAATTCAATTAAAAATCTGGAATTTTGACTTTGATTTCCACAAATTTAACACTTTACAAACAATATAAGAAAATAACTCAATGAATCAAAACATTATTACACATAAAGAAAGATAAAGTAGACATAAACAATAACTTTGATAAAATGGTTTTGGTAAAGTGACTAAATTTCTCAATTTTTTGCAGTTTTATTTACTGGATTTTGACTCCAAATCCTGCGTAATACTTAAAACGGTGGCTGTCCGACAATATTACCCGGAGGATCATAATTACAAATGATAAAAGTGTCACCAGTCTTGCAATAACTAATAGCACAACCAATCCTAGAACTCTTCTTCCACACAAGTTGCGTGTAATGCAAACAATCTCCATTAGCCTTACACTGATAAGTTCTCCGATCATAATACTTCATCTCCGAGGCCCAAGCAACCACAGCATCCTTTGGGGTCCATCCTTTTCCACTTCCCCAGAACAGATTCTCACCGTAAGGTCCTCCAGAGTGGATAAGGTTACAATCTCCACGACGGGTTCGAGCCCACCGGCTCGCGTACCGGCTTAGACTGTTGCTCCATTTCAGAGGAGGAAGATGAAACTTGCGTCGTAAACTGTTATGTGGTCGAAGAAACTGCTGTTGAATGTTGTTGCGGATTAAGGTTTTGTATTGAGAAGAAGTTAGTGCCTTTTTGGATGGGATTTGTGAAGACAGAGAAGGTAATGGAGTGGATATAGCTATGGTGATGATTATGAATATCAAAGTTTTGAGTTTCATTTTGAAGATTAGCTAGATTTGTTTGTGATCATCTAGATCTAGTGATCCACATATATATAACATATACAAATCCATTATTGTTTTATAATTTTTATATATGTATGCATATAACATTCTAAAGAATATTAACACATGCTATGTTAATAATGTGCAGTGACAACTGCTAATCATTTCGGTGGAACATTGATTATTTGTAAGGAATTATTCTTTTCAAACAAAGTATTGATTATATAAAAGTGTCAAATTGGCCATGGCTTCGTATTGACCAGGCCCCGTATTGACTAGGTTAGCCCTGATCATTCGAGTACAGATCGGGATGGTTTTTTGGAACTCGGGTTTAGACATATAAGACTTGTTCGGATAATTTAAAATTCCAGATTATATTTGATTTGGTATATTTCAGATTTTTAGACCGAATTTGATTTTTTTTTTAAAATTATTTTATTTCAGATCGAGTTAGGTTCATATTTAGACATTTAGTATAATCTTTTTTAAAATAATAAAAATTCTTTGAAAAATTATAATTTAATTTATCGTATTGAATATTTTAGTTTTTATTGTTGTTTTGATTAAAATTAATTAATATATTTTATTCTGGCTCGGGTTTGATTGCCGATTTAATTTTGGATTTTCGAAACATTTAAAAATGTGGGGTTTATTGAAAAACATTTTAAAATGTTGGGTTTTCTGAACAACATTTTAAAACTTAAGGCACTACATATTTTAACTTCTATTGGACTGGGCTTTCCATCAACCAATATTTGGGCCATTAGGTACACTCGCTCGTTCCAGACTCCGCATTCGAATTATCAAAAAAGAATGAAAAAGAAATCGGATTTCGACGAGTAATCAAATTCACAAGACGAATCGAGCATTAAGTACATTTTTATCTCTCACTTTGTGCGAGTGTTTCTTTTCCGAGATCCAAATCGTCGGTTAGATCCAAAGCTTTGTAATCCGTGTATCTCCTCCTCTCTCTGGATCTCGCCCTTGAGGTTCGTCTTTCTATTCTACTTCGACAAACGACTATGATTTCATTGAGATAGATCTCCCTTTTGCCAATGCTCGATATCGTCGGGGGTTCTTTGTTTGATCTCATTGAAGATTGATCCAATTCCGTTAGCAAATTGGTTTTCATGTTTGTGTATCTGAGTTACTGCAAACTATGTAGATTTGATTGTTCTCTTCAAATCTGAAGAGTTAAAGCACAGAGACGGCATTTCGTTTTTTGGGTTTTAGCTTATACAAAGCTATGCCATTGTTCGAGTAGTGATATGCGGTAATGTTTTTGGTCGTAGTTATAGTAAAGTTATGTGTGTTGCTTGATCGGAGGATTTAGATTTGTCAATGTATTGCATCTTTGGGTCCCTTATTGAACATTACCGATTTTTTTTCTGCAATTATGATTTCCTAGCCAGCTGAACTTTGGACCTTAAACTTCTTGTACGTAGCTTGCTGGACCAGTGATGAGAAGGTTCCTGTAATTAACAAAATTCAAACTTTAAACCCCAAGAATATTAACAATTTGCATATCTTGTTTGTAACTGTGATCTGTTGCTCATTATGTCTTTAATAAATTGTAAAGATACTTAGACTGATTTGGGGTTCCTATTCTCTCTTTTCACTTTCTTTCAATCTTCTTTTACAGTGATACTTGTTCTTGCATGATTTTCGTTTTCACTTCGGTTTCTCTTTCCAATTTTTGTGCAGCACTGGAAAAGATGGACAAATCTAGTACTTTGCTTATACACTATGACAAAGGGACTCCAGCAGTTGCCAATGAAATTAAGGAAGCTCTTGAAGGAAATGATGTTGAAGCAAAAGTTGATGCCATGAAGAAGGCGATTATGCTTTTGCTGAATGGTGAGACCATTCCTCAGCTTTTCATTACTATTATAAGATATGTTCTGCCTTCTGAAGACCACACGATCCAAAAGCTTCTGTTGTTGTACCTGGAAATGATTGAAAAGACTGATTCTAGGGGAAAGGTGCTGCCTGAAATGATCTTGATATGCCAGAATCTTCGGAATAACCTTCAGCATCCAAATGAGTACATTCGTGGAGTGACTCTGAGGTTTCTCTGTCGATTGAAGGAGACTGAAATAGTGGAGCCTTTGACTCCATCAGTGTTACAGAATCTGGAGCATCGCCATCCATTTGTTCGTAGGAATGCAATTCTGGCCATCATGTCGATATATAAGCTTCCACAAGGCGATCAACTCTTTATAGATGCACCTGAGATGATCGAGAAAGTTCTATCAACAGAACAAGATCCGTCTGCCAAGAGAAATGCATTTCTAATGCTCTTTACCTGTGCGGAAGAACGAGCAGTGAATTATCTTCTGAGCAATATTGACAAGGTTTCAGACTGGAATGAATCACTTCAGATGGTGGTGCTGGAGCTGATTCGAAGTGTGTGTAAGACTAAACCAACAGAGAAAGGGAAATATATTAAAATTATTATTTCTCTGTTAAGTGCCACTTCTTCTGCAGTTATCTATGAATGTGCTGGGACACTTGTTTCTCTCTCATCTGCCCCTACTGCTATTAGAGCTGCTGCCAACACCTACTGCCAACTTCTCCTTTCTCAAAGTGACAACAATGTGAAGCTTATTTTGCTTGATAGGTTGAGTGAGCTGAAGTCATTGCACAGAGATATCATGGTTGAGTTGATAATAGATGTGCTCAGAGCTCTCTCAAGCCCAAACCTTGATATCCGCAGGAAGACACTTGACATTGCCCTTGATTTGATTACCCATCATAATATTAATGAGGTCGTTCAGATGCTGAAGAAAGAAGTAGTGAAGACACAGAGTGGAGAGCTTGAGAAGAATGGAGAGTATAGACAAATGCTTATTCAAGCAATCCATGCTTGTGCAGTTAAGTTCCCCGAAGTTGCAAGCACAGTGGTCCATCTTCTAATGGATTTCTTGGGAGATAGCAATGTGGCTTCTGCTCTTGATGTGGCTGTTTTTGTTAGAGAGATAATAGAAACAAATCCCAAGTTAAGAGTTTCAATCATTACCAGGTTGCTAGATACATTCTATCAGATTCGCGCAGGAAAGGTCTGCCCTTGTGCACTTTGGATTATTGGGGAGTATTGCCTCTCACTTTCCGAAGTTGAGAGTGGTATTTCAACCATCAAACAATGCCTTGGCGAATTACCTTTTTACTCTATTTCTGAGGAGTCTGAGCCAACTGAGACATCAAAGAAGATTCAGCCTACCTCTTCTGCCATGGTGTCCTCTAGAAAACCAGTAATTCTTGCTGATGGAACTTATGCTACCCAAAGCGCAGCCTCTGAAACCACATTCTCCGCACCTACAGTTGTTCAAGGATCATTAACTTCTGGAAATCTGAGAGCATTACTTCTAACTGGTGATTTTTTCCTTGGAGCAGTGGTTGCTTGCACATTGACTAAACTTGTTCTTAGGTTGGAAGAGGTTCAGTCGTCTAAAACTGAAGTGAACAAGACAGTCACACAGGCATTGCTGATCATGGTTTCTATGTTACAACTTGGGCAATCTCCTGTTTCCCCACACCCTATTGATAATGATTCATATGAGAGGATTGTATTGTGCATAAAATTGCTTTGCCATAGGAATGATGAGATAAAAAAGATATGGTTGGAATCCTGCCGCCAGAGTTTTGTCAAGATGATTTCTGAAAAGCAGCTTAGAGAGATGGAGGAAATTAAGGCAAAAACCCAAACGACTCATGCGCAACCTGATGATCTCATTGACTTCTTTCATCTGAAGAGCCGGAAGGTAATATCTCTTTGTAAATTATTCATTACTTCATTGTTCTTCTTTCCTTATGAATTTTCATTTGCATTATGCTCAGTTCATATCATATTTTTCCATCTTCGCATTTTAAAAGAGAGACAAGGAAGTTAATGGTTGGTTATATTTATTTCTTTCCGCCAATAGATCAAATTACTGATGATACCTTTCTCCAGGGAATGAGTCAACTTGAGTTGGAAGACCAGGTACACGATGACCTAAAGCGTGCAACTGGAGAATTCACCAAGGACGAGAATGATGCTAACAAACTCAACCGCATTCTTCAGCTCACTGGATTCAGTGACCCAGTTTATGCTGAAGCATATGTGACAGTGCACCATTATGACATTGCACTCGAAGTTACGGTTATCAACCGTACAAAGGAAACCCTTCAGAATCTGTGCTTAGAGTTAGCAACCATGGGTGATCTCAAACTTGTTGAGCGTCCCCAGAACTATAGCTTGGCCCCTGAAACAAGCATACAGATAAAAGCAAACATCAAGGTCTCATCCACAGAGACCGGAGTCATATTCGGGAACATCGTCTATGAGACATCAAATGTAATGGAGCGAAACGTCGTGGTTCTTAATGACATACACATTGATATCATGGACTATATCTCTCCAGCTGTATGCTCAGAGGTTGCTTTCAGAACCATGTGGGCAGAGTTTGAATGGGAAAACAAGGTAATTCACAGAAACCTTTTACACTCTTACCTTCTTCTTTTCATTTTGTTCGAGTTTGCTATAACCATCTCCTGCTGTAACCTTCATGGCAGGTTGCTGTGAACACCACGATTCAAAACGAAAGAGAATTCCTTGACCACATTATCAAATCCACAAACATGAAGTGTCTCACGGGCCCGTAAGTTTTCACGCTCTTTTTTCTTCCCTTCCAAACTGAAAACTCGTCATACTAATTAGTGATTCTTTTAATATACAGATCCGCAATAGAAGGCGAATGCGGATTCCTAGCAGCAAACTTATATGCAAAAAGTGTATTCAGTGAGGATGCTCTTGTGAATGTAAGTATAGAGAGGCAAACCGATGGAACACTGAGTGGCTACATAAGGATAAGAAGCAAGACGCAAGGGATTGCTCTAAGTCTTGGAGACAAAATCACACTCAAACAAAAGGGTAGTAGCTAAGGTTAGCTAATTTTGTTATATCTTTGCAAAACCGTTCTCAATTTTCGACTTAAATCCGTAAATGTTTAAATCGGTTACTCCATAACCGGAATTGATTCTCACAGGCTTTGGACGATGGTGAGCAAGGTAACAGGTTTAGACTACGTACGTTTCTCTCTTAAGCAATTTTTTTGTTGGTTGAATCTGATTACTATATATGGAAGAGAAGCGTTTTAAGAAGTTTTCTTAATGTAAAGAGTTATTTGTTATCATTCTTCCTTAACCGGTATATTTTCCGGTTTGGTACTTATGGATTCTTCCTCATACGGCTGTGTGTTTCTTACACTACTAGACTTTTCGTTTCATTGTAATGAATACTTTTTCTATATAATGTTGTTTTTTGGGGGAGATTAAACCGTGATTTTCTTGTTATGCTATAATTGATAGAAGACGTAATGTTATACGAATGTGCATTTGGAGTTTTTCATCGTCTGAAGAAACGATTAAAGTATAAAGTCAAACGACATATAATGCTTTTCAATATTATATGGTACAATGATAATCTATAGTACTCTACAGAATATCCTTTTTATTCTGGATTGTCAACCATTAATTATTTTTAGGAATTGTACAGATCACTAGAAGCCACCAACGACAATTAAAGATTTTTCTAGTAGCAAAAATCAAATAATTGTAGAAAATACGAAAATGGTTTTGGGCCCAGCGACAGGTAATTTTCTAAGTTGGGCCGATTTAAACCAAAACAAGTATTAAAACCAAAACGGTATCGTTTAGGGTTTCTCTTGTGATAAACATATATACTCGCTTAGGGTTTGTCTTGTGATAATACATATATACTCGTTTAGGTCTATAAGATCTATTAGACCGTTCTTCTCTTATCTCTCTTAATATATTGCGATGGATAGAAACCAGAAAAACCCTCAAGATCTCATGATTTCGGTTTTCGAACGTTTGAGATTTTCTGATTATCAACGAGCTAAATGTGTATATTCTTCTTGGCAGTCTGCTTCGAGACTATCTGTTCCCACAAATCAGGTCCCTTGGCTGATTATATTCCCTAAGAACAAAACTTGTTTAACGTTGTTCAATCCTGAGGAAGACAACAAACTTTACAAAACACAAGCTCTAGATGTCGAATTTGCAAAGGGTGGTAGTTGCAAAGCAACATATGGAAGTTGGTTACTAATGCAAGATCCTCAGTTGAATCACTACATTTTAAATCTCTTTACTCACGATATCATCAGTCTACCTCCTATGGAGTCACAATATGGAATGAGAAAGGTCGAGCGAAATGAAAAAGATCAGTTAATCATTTTCAATCAGGTAACCTCGACATTCTACAAATATATGAAACTACGATCCCCAGTGTTTTGGATTGACGATAAATCCAAAGATTATATAGTCATATGTGCACTTGATCGATGGAGTGTGATTTATACCAGAAGAGGTGATAATTTTTGGAATCAAGTTCCAGAAATTTCTGCTTGCACTTCCATGGTTTACAAGGATCATAAGCTTTACTTTACAGGCTTCAGAAATACATTTACAATCATAGATTTTTTTGGACACATTCCTCAGCTAACCTTTCAATGTAATTCACGGATTCTTCTTTTGAACCAAATTGTAGTTACAATAACAGGAGATGTCCTCATGGTTGAACATGATGTTGGACGACCCAAATTATTCTGCATTTTCAAAATTTATTCCTCCTTTGAGAAATGTGAACGACTTGAGTCTTTGGGCGATGAGACAATGCTTTTGGATTTAGGCATCACTGTACTAACCACTAAATTTAAAGGACTCCTTAGAAACTCTATATATTTTGGTGGTAATGATTGCTTGACAAAAGAAGATCTCCTTATCTTCAATCTTGAGACTCAGAAGATGGAGCAACTACATAAGATTGATTTTGATTCTTCCTTATGTAACGGTGCTCGATGGTTCGTACCAAGTTTCACTCGTACATGATGGTTCATACCAAGGTTTAGACTACGGTGCGTTTCTCTGGTAAGCAATGTCTTGTTGGTTGAATATGATTATTATACGGTACATGGAAGAGACGCGTTTTAGAATCTGATTATTCTTCCTCATACGGCTGTGTGTTTCTTAGACAACCATTATTGGTAGTTTTTAATGGGTTTCTTAAGTTTTTATAATATTAAAATAATTAGAAAAGATGAGAGAGGAGAGAGAGATTCTTAATTAAGAAACTCTCACCAAAAATTAGAGACTCTAAGTGGACACTTGTCCCTATCTAATTGACTATTATTAAAAAGGAAAAAGAAAAATTAATTAAAAAATAAACACTTCTAAAAATAATATTATTTTATCATTTAAGAAACCCATTTTCTGATACTACCAATAAAGTTGCTCTTACACTACTAGACTTTTTGTTTCATTTGTAATGAATATGCTTTCCATTCTTCTTTTATAGTTTTTTGGGGGAGATTAAACCGTGATTTTATTGATTTGCTATATTGATTGATGGATGAAGGAATGTTATATGGATGTGCATTTGGTGTTTTTCATCGTCTAAAAGACGATAAAAGTATACAGGCAAAAAACATATAACAATTTTTAGATTCATATATATATATAGTGCTTTTCAATATTATACGGTACAATGATAATCTATAGTACTCTACATATCCTAATTTTTTATATGTAGAAACATAAAGGTATTAAAAATGAAATCTCCAATCAAATATTCTCAAAGAACTCTTTTTTTTTTTGGATTATCGACGAGACAATCATAACCTAGACGAGTGAGCTCTACTCGCAATATCCAAGGTAAAGGATCCAAGAGATCATCAATTCAATTCTTAGTTTATGTTAGGAAGAGGAATATTTGTTCTTTTGTCTCTAATCAGCAAGGTAATATGCAAAGAAAGTGGACTTGGACATTTGCAGAGAAGAATCTTCTTCTTTTGGACTTGAGCACTTGTTACGCTAAGTTGTATATTCTTTTGTTAGAGCATCTAGAGTTTCTCAAAATTCTTGGAACTCTCATCCATAGTTTTTCAAATGAGAAACTTTCTTATTTTTTTGAGAAATTCTCTAAATAAAATAATATTATTTATATTTTAATATTATTTTTTGATGAGAAACTCCCATTGCAGGTGATCTTAGGTTTTAGGGAGAAGATCTACACTCTTTCAGAGAAGAATCTAGTTGAACCCTCTCAACGTTTTTTTTTGTCAAAAATCGACTCTGATTTTTTCTCTCTCCAATGGTGATCCTGAGTGCGACTAGTTTCCTCTTCTTCTAACCCCTTCTTTCAATCACCTGAGTGTCTCATCACGATGGTGCCACACCCAACTCACCCAAGGCCCTCTCTACCTCATGGGGAAGAAAAAAATTCCACTGGATTCGAGAGATGAGATTGTTGCGTCACCAGCATCGTCTTCCTCCTCTGCCTCATCAACAAAGGCCTCATCAAAGAGCCCTTCTTCAAACCCTACCTCTTCCGCTACCGACCTAGGCAAAGGTGGAGTAAGTGTTCCAGTTAACCCAACTCAAAAGTGCTACACCCACTGTAGCCCTGAGTCAAATTTCATCATCTCAAGAGATGAGTGTGGATATGTTTAAGCAAAATTTGTTTGAGTATGGTAAATTCTCAGTTATGGTAATTTCGTTTGATTCATTTGAGTATGATTCATTTGAGTTTCATTTAATTCATTTAAGTTTTATTTAAGATTCATTTTAGTTTCATTCGCAGTATAATTGATTCATTTGAGTTTGAGTTATCACTCAAATGACCAGATTATCACTCAAATCACCAGATTAATACAAATTATCACTCAAATCACTACAACTATAATCACCAGATTATCACCAAATTATCGCCAAGTCATAGGAGAAAAGTTTGAGTTCTCTAACCTTATATATCGACTCACCATTTGCTTTTCCCAGTTCATCCTAGTTGCTCTCACCATTGCACATCATTCCTCACAAATAAAACAAAGAAGAGGTTAGACAGAGAAAAGGAATGGATTATAAACACAAATTCATCATGAACAATTGAGCATAAACAATACATCATAAGCAATTCATCAGAAACAAATCCATCCGTCAATTCATGATAATCACAAATTCATCATAAACAAATCCATCCGTCAGTCATGAATTAACAGCAATTAAGTACTCAAACATGCTTCTAATTACCCTAATTTGAGAGTTAACAACGAATCAACAATTTTCCCTAAATCTAAAAACCCTAATTTCCAAAATCTGACAAACCCTAAAACCTACTTTCAAAATCAAATCGATGGAAACTAACGGAAACTTAAGACTTTACCTTTCTTGACTCCGCAAACGATCATTTTCTCCAATTTTAACTCTGATTTTGACTCCGCAAATGATTTGTGTCCGATTTTGACTCCGCAAATGCGCCGGAGAAAGCCGCAGACGATGGAGATTGTAGGAAGACGGCGTCACTATCAACGAACGGTGATACAAGCTGGAGATCCCTTTGATTCGATACTTTTGGTCGATTTTGTTCTTCGTTGTCGCGGGAGAAACAGGGAGATGAGAGAGAGACGAAAAAGAGAGAGAAAAAATGAAATCTACGCGTTTTAGTTTTTTCCTCCAATTATATTTCTTTCAGGGACCAATGAAACAACGCCACGTAATCGTTTCTTAAAACGAAAATTGTTTCTAGATTAAGAACCGATCCTTACATTTTTAATTTCTTTTACAGATTCTTTTAATCATTAATACATTAAAACCCCATTAAATCCCATCGATAATGGTGGTCGTAGCAGCCACGCCACACCACCACACAGGAGCGTTGGCTTCAGCCAAATACATTCCAGGTTGCATCTTAAGACATGGGTAATAGGTCTGGTCCAAGTTTGCATTTGAGAAACTAAGCCGGTAGATGTCGGATTCATTTGTTTTGATTCTGAATCCACTTTTATCCATTTTTCAGCCTCTTCCAAAGCTTTTACTACTAAGATATTAGCGTTGAAAATAGTTTTGGCCCAGTGATACACATGATTTTTTTAAGTTGGGCCGATTTAAACCAAAACAATTTTAAAATCAAAAACGATATTGTTTAGGGTTTCTCTTATGATAATACGTATATTTCAGAGCTCTCTCTGTCCCTCTCTCTCTCTCTTTATCACCTATTGCGATGGAGAGAAACCAGAAAAACCCTAATTCCTGGTCGGAGCTTCCTCAAGATCACTTGATTTCTGTTTTCGAACGTATGGGATTTGCTGATTATAAACGAGCTGAATCGGTATGTTCCTCTTGGCAGTCTGCTTCGAGACTATCTGTTCCCATAAATCAGGTCCCTTGGCTGATTATATTCCCTAACCCTAAAAAGAAGAACAACACTTGTTTAATGTTGTTCAATCCTGAGGAAAAAGACAAAACTTACGAAACAGAAGCTCTAGGTGTCGAATTTGCAGAAGGTAGTTGTTGTAGAGCAACATATGGAAGTTGGTTACTAATGCAAGATCCTCGGTGGAATTTCTACATTTTAAATCTCTTTACTCACGAGATAATCGATCTACCTCCTATGGAATCACAACTTGGAATGATAAAGGTCAAGCCAAGTGAAAAAGATATGTTACTCATTTTAGATAAGGTAAGCTCCACATACAGATATATGATACTAGGATTCCCAGTGTTTTGGATTGACGAGAAAACCAAAGATTTTATAATCCTATGTGCGCTTGATCGATTGAGTCTGATTTATACCAAAAGAGGAGATAATTTTTGGAATCAAATTCCAGAAATTTCTGATTGTACTTCTATGGTTTACAAGGATCATAAGCTTTACTTCACAAGCTTCAAAAATACATTCACAATCATAGATTTTTCTGGACACATTCCTCAGTTAACCTTTCAATGTAATTCACAGATGTAGACTCAAATCATTAAAATTTTGAATATTGGACTCAAATCACTTAGTAACCAAATATTGGACTCAAATTAATGTAATTCACTTAGTAACCCAATATTGGACACAAATCATTAAAAGTTTGAAACTTATCCTCAACTTTCTACAGGTTGCACTGTTTATCATCTTTAGGAACTGGGTAGAGTCGTAATACTCATAGTGCACTTCTGAAGATATTTTCTGATTTAGTTGTCCCTTTGAACCTATTTCTTGGGATCTCTAGTCATGTAGGTAGGGTTTCTACCAGACATCTTCTTAATTTATAGGCTTTAAACCCATTCCTCTCGATGATTTTTCTACTTGATCTCGTGATAGTCCTTTACTAAAAAGATCTGCTAGATTGTCAGCTGAGTTGATGTAATCTATTATGATAACACCACTTGAGATCAAGTGTCTAATGGTTTTATGTCGTCTCCTTATATGACGAGATTTGCCATTATAGAGATTATTCTGTGCTCGGGCTATAGCTGATTGACTATCATAGTGAATGCGTAGTGCCGACACAGGTTTCTCCTACATAGGAATATCCTCCAAAAAATTTTGAAGCCATTCTGCTTCTTCTGCTGCTTTATCTAAAGCTATAAACTCCGATTCCATGGTGGATTGAGCTAACAAAGTTTGTTTGGAAGATTTCCAAGATATTGCTGCACCTCCTAAGGTAAAAATGTATCCACTTGTGGATTTCGAGTTTTTGGAATCGGAGATCCAGTTATCATCACTGTATTCTTCCAATACTTGAGGTTCTCTACCATAGTGTAGCCCATAAACTTTTGTATATTGTAAGTAATTCAGTACTCTGGTTATGGCTTTCCAGTGTTTATGTCCTGGATTGCATGTGTAACGACTTAGTACATTAATTGCATGTGCTAGATCAGGTCTAGTACAATTGGTTAAGTACATAAGACTTCCTTTTACTCGAGCGTACTCTACCTGTGACACTGTTTCACCTGAGTTTTTGGTCAAATGAAGTTGAGAATCTGCAGGGGTTTTTGCAGTACCACTTGTATAGTTCTTGAACCTTTCAGCATAGTGATCTTGAGACAGAATAATTCCGTCAGAAGTCCATGTGATTTTAATCTCTAAGATGACATGAGCAAGACCCATGTTTTTCATGTTAAACTTACTGTTGAGTAAGTTCTTAGTTTGTTGGATTATATCCTTGTTGCTTCCAATAATAAGCATGTCATCTACATATAAACACAGCAATACATATGCATTTTTAGTCTGTTTAATGTAAATACATTTATCGCACTCATTTATGTTGAAACCATTTGACATTATTACATTGTCAAATTTTTCATGCCATTGTTTTGGAACTTTTTTAAGCCCATACAGTGACTTAACAAGTCGACAATTTGTGTTCTTGTCCTGGAACAACAAACCCTTCAGGTTGTTTCATGTAAATCTCTTCTTCTAATTCTCCATTCAGAAAAGCAGTTTTCACATCCATTTGATGTATCTCCAAGTCTCGTAATGCTGCAATTGATATCAATATTCTGATGGAGGTTATTCTCGTCACCGGAGAATAGGTATCAAAGAAGTTCAGAGCTTCTTTTTGTCTGAATCCTTGTACCACGAGTCTAGCCTTGTACTTGTCTATTGAGCCATCGGTTTTCAACTTTGTTTTGAAAATCTATTTGCATCCAATTTCTTTAAACCCTTCAGGGAGTTCGGTTAACTCATAAGTATGATTTTGCATAATAGAGTCCATCTCACTGTTGACAGCTTCTTTCCAGGAGAAACCATCTGGTTTAGACATGGCTTCAGCAAAATTTCTTGGTTCATTTTCTACAAGTAAAATCATCAAAAAATCATCACCATAAGGTTTTCCCTGACGAGCTCTTTTGCTATGTCTAGGTTCATCTTGTTGATCTTCTAAGTTAGACAGAGAAGTTCTAGATGTACTAGACTCATGATTCGTGTCATCTCTTTCTTCACGAGTTCTCTTTGGATTTTGTTTATCCTTATATAGAAACACGTGTTCGAAGAAAGATGCATTTCTTGATTCCATTACCGTGTTGACATGGATATCGGGGATCTCTGATTTAATAACCAGGAATCTATATGTGGAACTGTTATGTGTGTATCCGAGGAAAACGTAATCAACAGTTTTTGGTCCGATTGTGACCTTTTTAGGAGGAGGTACTGCCACTTTCGCTAAGCACCCCCACATTTTGAGGTATTTATACAAAGGTGGCGACCCTTTCCAAAGCTCATAGGGAGTCTTCTCGGTGACTTTGTGTGGAATTTTTTGAGGATGTAATTCGTGGTAAGCAATGCTTCCCCCCCCCCCCCACAAATTTTGGGGGAAAACCCAANCATTCATCATGTCTTTTAGAGTTCGATTTTTTCTTTCAGCAATTCCATTTGATTCTGGTGAATATGGAGCTATTGTTTGATGCATAATACCATTTTCTTTGCAAAATGCATTAAAAAGTCCGTCATATTCACCTCCTCTGTCACTTCGGACTATTTTGATAGTGCTGCTGAGTTGATTTTCAACTTCTCTTTTATATTCTTTAAATTTTTCCAAGGCTTGATCTTTGCTATGTAATAGATATATATATATATATAACAGTATTTTGTGTGGTCATCAATGAACGTTACAAAATACTTTTTGCCTCCTCTAGTTGGCACAAATTTTAAATCACACAAATCTGTGTGAGTTAGTCCTAGAGGTTCAGTTGTTCTTTGAACTTGGGGTGATGGCTTTTTAGTGAGTTTTGCTTGTGAACACACTTCACATTTTTCTTTGCTTGTTTTGCTTTTTGGTATTAGGTTCTGGTTCATTAGTCTTTGAATAGACTTGTAGTTAACATGACCTAATCGTTTGTGCCAAACATCAAAAGACTCAACAAGATAAGCAAATTCGTTCTTATTCATTGAAACATCAGAAACTACATCAGAAGAAGTAGAAGCAACAACANGAAACAACAACAACATTATTAGCAATAACATTAGCAACAACATTATTATCTGCGCCATTAGAAGTAGCAACAGCGGAGGTAGAAGCAGCAGCAGCAGAGACATCTACTCCTTTGCGAAGGACAGCTTGAACACGCATCTTGAGTATTTTATTCTTCCTGTATGCTTTGCCCACATACACCCCAAACTTTGTCAAAGTCATTGTCCCTCCAATGTACCTGATTCCGAAGCCAGCATCATCCATCAAATTTGTGGAGATCAAGTTTTTCCAGATATCAGGGCAATGCCTCACATTCTTGAGGGTTATTTCTCGTCCAGAGGTGAACTTAAGTACCACAGAGCCTGTTCCCAAAACCTTAGACCTAGAGTCGTTTGCCATTTGCATTTTGTGATCTAACGGACTCAGGGTATAAGAGCTGAACAACGCTCTGTCAGTGTAAATGTGATGTGAGGCACAAGTGTCGTAACCCCATTCTCTAGGGTTATTTTGTTGGACCATGTTACATTCAGTAACCACTGTGCAGAGATGCTCTTCTGTCAAATTCACATGATCATTCTTTTTTCCGGTTTTCTTGGGTTTGCTATGACACTCATCAGATTTATGTCCCAGTTTGCCATAACTGTGACACTTCCCTTTGAACTTTTTTTAGCTCAGTGGGTTTACCCTGCTTCTTGAAACTCGTCGCAATAGGTTTCATGGAAGATGTGGCAACATCTTTGCCTTTTCCTCCTTTGTTTTGTCCCTTAGGTTTGAACTCAACCATGTGAACGTCTTGATGGTGAAGGACAGCTGAGCTTGACAATGAACCACGGTTCCTCTCTTCAGTTTGTAGCCAGTTGAGAATGTCTTCAAGACTCATCTTCTTTCGCATATGCTTCAGGTAGTTCTTGAAATCATGCCAACTTGATGGGAGCTTTTCAATGATCGTGTTGACTATGAAGGGCTCACAGATTGACATGCCTTCAGATTCAACCTCTTGACAGAATCAGTTGAAATGCTTCCACCTGTTGCATTACCGGTTTTGAATCCACCATTGTGAAGTTCAGAAACTTTGCCACAGCGTACTTCTGATAACCAGCATCTTCAACCCTGAACTTCTTTTCTAGAGCTGTCCACAATGTCTTAGACGTTTTGTAGTCACAATAGACTTTGAAGAGCTTGTTCTCAAGGTAGTTTAAGATCCAACCTTTACACAAGTAGTCAGAGTGTTTCCATGCTTCCACAGTATTAAACAGCAGTCTGTCTGTGTTACCCAGAGGAAGGTATGGCTGATCCTCTTTGACAAATTTCTCGAGCTGGAGATTTGTCAGAAAAAAGATCATTTTCAGCTGTCACGATTTGAACCCTTGACCATCGAATTTTTCAGGCAGAGGTCCCATCGTTGGAGCCGCTTGAAGCACGGGTACTGGCACAGATACATTAGCCAGTTACGCTGCAGCGCTTTGACCAGTGACTGAAGGAAAACCATGTCCGAACAAGTTCTGATGTGTTGTCTCATCAAACACATTGTCAACAGGTAAACCATCAACAGGTAGACCGGTGTTTTCAGGAACGTGTTCTTCCATAGGTGTGTCGTCAGTCTGCTTCGGTGTCTCTTCGTTGCTAGACATGTGAAAGCAGTAAACATACTTTATCAGAATAATATCATTTTAAAAATTAATTTAAAACAATTTGCAGAATTTATTTAAATTTGCAAATCCTATTTTAAAATAATTTATGTGATTAATCAAAAAATTAATTAAATAATCTGCATAATTTATTTAAAATTTGCAATTCTTATTTAAATAATTAAAAAATCAAAACCAATATTCAAATTGATTCACGTTTTTGTATTTGGCCCAACAAACCAATTTTGTTTTAATTAACAAAACTAATTGTTCTTTGACCAACACACGTTTACCACATGACCATCACACCAAAAAAAATAAACCGAAAGTGGTTAATTCAAACCAATTACAATCAAACCAAAGATTTTGATTTGACCAATATTGATCACGATGTGGACTCAGTCTAGTCGGACAACAGTTTGATCAATGATTTTTCTTTGATCAAATCACGTGATCACATAATCATTAAACCAAAATTGGTTTTCTTAAACCATTGACCACGATTTGATGTTGTGTTACAATGAAGGTCAAATATTTGACTTCTCCTTTTATCACGTTTTGATCAGTTTTGATCGAAGATCACAAAGAATTCAATATTGAGCCGCAAAGTTTCACTTTTTCTTATGCAAACAATATTTTGCGAAGACTTTGATGATGTTTTCGATTATCAAAATCGAGTATGTATTCGATTATCAAAATCGAGTAATAATTCACATAGTTAACAACTTGCAAATACCATTACTGATTTACAACTTATTAATCAATAGTTTAAAATAAATAATCCGCTTAAACTAAAAGGAATAGCAGATACCGTTTATGTAAATTTAAACCTGCAAATAACGTTAGTCTAAAAGCACAAAACATAATTGAATTGAATTTAGACTAGATTTTAATGAAGTAGGTTTCAAAGAATTGCTAAAACCTAATCCAAATTTTATAGATCAATTCTAAAAAGGCAGATTTATTGAGTTAAGATTGTAGAGCCTATAAACTCGAATTCAGGTTAAGCAAAAAAGAAGAAGCAAAAATCGATTACAAGTAAAGCCAAAACTAAACCTATAAACGATTTAACAACCAATTAAGGTAACAAATACACAGAGCTGAGACAAATATCGTTACCTTAACTCAATAAACGCCCAGGGTGTACTTGGTTGATTGCGTTTTTGAGTCCCAAGATAGAACTATGTTGAGACCGTCGATGGTACACCAATCCAACAGAATCTGCGAACCCTGTGTTCTACTTTACACTCTCAGACTTCAAAACAATAGAGTATTTGTTGCTGTGAATTTTTTCTCAGTCAAAAACGTCGATCAGAATAAAATGATGAGTCTATGCTTTCTTTTTCTTTTTTTTTATAAGTAACAAAGACCTCAAAGAAGGAGAAGTCGTTCCTAAGTTTTAGGATGACTTATTCTCCCACTAAGTTTTTGGCTGCAAGACTTATTCTCCCACTAGTCTTTAGGGTTTTTTTTTTCTCTTAATGAGCTCAAATAAACTCTGGTCACATTCTAACCCAAGCTTCAATCCTGATCCATCATATTTCTTATTCACATAAGGCCAAAGTTGGATTCATTAAGCCTATTGGGTTATAATCATTAATCGTTGGTCCAACAGATTCTTCTTTTGGACAAAACTGTAGTTACAATAACAGGACATGTTCTCATGGTTGAACATGATGTTGGACGAGAACCCAAATTATTTGACATTTTCAAAGTTTATTCATCATCATCAGGATTCTTTGAGAAAAGTGAACGAATTGAGTCTTTGGACGATGAGACAATGCTTTTGGATCTAGGTATCACTGTGATCGCCAATAAAATTGAGAGACTCCGTAGAAACTCTATATATTTCAGTGGTAATTATTGCTTGCATAAAGAAGGTCTCTTTATCTTCAATCTTGAGACTCGGAAGGTGGAGCAACTCCATAGATTTGATTTTGATTGTTCTTTTTATGGAGGTGCTCGATGGTTCATACTAAGTTTCACTCGTACATGATGGTTCATACCAAGGTTTAGACTACGGTACGTTTCTCTCGTAAGCAATGTTTTGTTGGTTGAGTCTGAATATTCTTCGTTACGGCTGTGTGTTTCTTACACTACTAGACTTATTGTTTCATTTGTAATGAATATGCTTTTCCATTCTTCTTTTATATAATATGGAGTTTTTCATCGTCTTTTTAGACGATAAAAGTATACAGACAAAAAACATATAACAATTTATTACATTCATATATAGTGTTTTTCAATATTATACGGTACAATCTTATTATATAAAGTAAGGTTTCTCAAAGTTAGTAATTAACAGGATTTTTCCACGTGTCAAATCCAACGATCATAATTTTTTAGCTAATACATTCAAAATAATTGAAAAAAGATAATCATATATTTATCACATAATATTTGTTATTATTTGAAATCCTATTATATGAAAGAATCGAATCTTAACATTAAAAAAATAGCAAATAATTAACTATATATTAATCTTAAGGAATTTTATATACATAATCATAATTCAAAAGGGAATTAAAGCAAGCAAACAAAAAAAGGTAAAAAAGAAAAAAAAATTAAATTCAATGTATTATTATTTTATTTTATTATTATTATGGTTTATCAAGGTTAGTATCTTATTATATAAAGTAAGGTTTCTCAAAGTTAGTAATTAACATGATTCTTTCACGTGTCAAATCCAACGATCAGAATTTTTTTGATAATACATTCAAAACAATTTTAAAAAAAATATAATCATATATTTATCACAAAATATTTATTTTTATTTGAAATCCTATTATATGAAGGAATCGAATCTTAACATTAAAAAATAGCAAATAATTAACTATATCCTAATCTTAAGAAATTTTATATACATAATCATAATTCAAAAGGGAATTGAAGCAAACAAACAAAAGAGGTAAAAAAGTAAAAAAGTTTAAATTCAATATTATTATTTATTTTATTTTATTAGGGTTTATCAGGGTTAGTATCTTATTATATAAAGTAAGGTTTCTCAAAGTTAGTAATTAACATGATTCTTCCACGTGTCAAATCCAACGATCAGACTGTTTTAGCTAATACATTCAAAACAATTAAAAAAATAATCATATACTTATCACATAATATTTGTTTTTATTTGAAATCCTATTATATGAAGGAATCGAAACTTAACATTAAAAAAAATAGCAAATAATTAACTATATCCTAATCTTAAGGAATTTTATATACATAATCATAATTCAAAAGGAATTAAAGCAAACAAACAGAAAAGGTAAAAAAGTAAAAAAAATTAAATTCAATGTATTATTATTTTATTTTACTATTATTAGGGTTTATCAAGGTTAGTATCTTATTATATAAAGTAAAGTTTCTCAAAGTTAGTAATTAACAGGATTCTTTCACGTGTCAAATCCAACAATCAAATTTTTTTTGATAATACATTCAAAACAATTAAAAAAAGATAATCATATCTTTATCACAAAATATTTATTTTTATTTGAAATCCTATTATATGAAGGAATCGAATCTTAACATTAAAAAAATAGCAAATAATTAACTATATCATAATTTTAAGAAATTTTATATAAATAATCATAATTCAAAAGGGAATTGAAGCAAACAAACAAAAGAAGTAAAAAAGTAAAAAAATTTAAATTCAATATATTATTTTTATTTTATTTTATTTTATTAGGATTTATCACGGTTAATATCTTATTATATAAACTAAGGTTTCTCAAAGTTAGTAATTAACAGGATTCTTCCACGTGTCAAATCCAACGATTAAATTTTTTTTGCTAATACATTCAAAACAATTAAAAAAAGATAATCATATGTTTATCACAAAATATTTATTTATATTTTAAGTCTTATTATATAAAGTAAGGTTTCTCAAAGTTAGTAATTAACAGGATTTTTCCACGTGTCAAATCCAACAATCAAAATTTTTTTGCTAATACATTCAAAAAAATTTAAAAAAAAGATAATCATATCTTTATCACAAATGTGTGTTTATATTTGAAATCCTATTATATGAAGGAATCGAATCCTAACATTTTTAAAAAATAGCAAATAATTAACTATATCCTAATCTTAAAAATTCTTTCACGAGTTAAATTTATTTGTTTTTGTGTACATTTAGAGCAATTAAGACACAATAAATGTAAAAATTTTAAATTTAATGTGTTAT
>OVBA01001254.1:0-46820 GCA_900406435.1 Lepidium aucheri
TGACTCCAAAGCTCTAGGGTTTTCTCTCTCTATTTTTCTCTATATCTTTTCGAGGTTATGGACTATTATTTAGAGACTTTTAGACCTAGGTTTTCGGGGAATATTCTCTCGAGATTCTCCAAGATCTTCTCCTTGATTTCCGGCGAGCATGGTGAAGGTTGGTTGCTTGCTTAGTCGGCTACGCTCTTCTGGGCTTCGCGTGCTCGGCCTCGAAAATGTTATGAGGCTCGCCTAGTCACCTGCTCGGCCCATCTTCCCTATTTCATCATTATTAGACCTCTTAAAGATTTTGTGTCTGGTGCCAATAATTATCATACTCTTTCATAATGAATTAGACATATAAATCCCAATTACATCGAAAGTCATAAAAGAAATATGTGTGCTTATACAGTTTTTTTTTCCAATATTATGCCATAACTGAAAAATGAAATTTGATTATGTTGTGTGATGCTGCCCATCTTTAATAAACTTATTAAATATCACTAGAGCTAAAGTCATTTCACTGTTTACTTATAAAGTTTTACGTACAAAATTTGACTTCATATTACGGTTGTTATGAATAATAATTTAGACATAAACAAAACTCATAACAAAAATATAAAAATCTGACCAATAAAATGCCAATACGAATCAGATATTAATGGACAAAAAAAAGAAGGGAAGGAAGAAAGGGGTAATTATTGATCCACAAAATTGGGAAAATCACACTCAAATCTCCACACGTGGCATGCAGTTTCAGAACAAGGGGTAATTTGGTAAAATCATTACTAGATTCTCATTGGCACATTGTGCCGCTTCCCTTTCTATAAATAGCAAAGCCATCGAGTGTAAAGCTTTGCACAACCACACTTAAACTTGCTTGCTTCTTCTTCTTATTCTTATTCGTCTTCTAAACCAGAGAGATGGATCAAATAAAACCAGAGTTTCTGAAGAAAATAACAAAACTCATAGTAGTTTCGATATGGGTTTTGTCAGTTTTAGTCACTCACAACTTCGACATATGTAAATTCACGATTCAGCTAGTAACACATGCAGTTGGTAAAAACTACATGTTCCTTCTCTGCAATGGTCTCTTAGTGTTTGTTGCTAAGTGCTCTGGTTTGATTGCTTCATCAAAACCAACAGAGGAAAACTGTAGTTTTACTACTGATAAAACCTTTGATTACCGAGACTTTGAGAGTTACAATGCGATATTGGAGCTAGAGTATAACTCTAATTCTGATCATGGACGTGGAGAGTCCTTTCTTGCAGAGGAAGTTACTGTGGAGGAAGATACAAAACAGCAAGAAACTGAAGCGAGACACGAAGATAACGATCGAGATGAAGAGTGTGATGGATCTATAAAAGAAGAAGAAGAAGAAGAGAACGTAGAAGTGATGACATCAACGGAGGAAGACATGAATAAGAAGTTCGATGAGTTCATAAGAAAGATGAAGGAAGAGCTTAGAATCGAAGCTAAACAACAATTAATTCTTGTTTAGTTCCCAACTTATTAGTTTTGGTGTTTGAGTTTAATAATCGCACGGAGATTGCTCATGTAGAGCGAGTTTTCTAGCTGCTTCTACTGCCTATCCAACTTTTACTTTACCCCATGCATCTTTTAATTAATATGGAATCTTTTTTGCTTTCCTTAAAACTCCATTCTACCATCATATTTTTTCAACAATTAGATACATAATAGTAATCCATAAACTAAATTTATGGATATGGTTACATGACTTCTTGAAGTTAAAATTCCAATAAGAAATAAAATACTACAAAATTTCAATATTAACTAGTTAACCAAAAACATTTCTCAAATTCTTTTACCACATGCAAAATTAAACCCAATTAAGTAAGCATATATATGTAACAAAACTCGTGAACTATATAATCAAATTCGATTTTCAAAATTTAATTAATTTATGTATGTATCAATGGAGCTTCATTATTAATTCTGTAGGCTAGACTACTAATGTAGTACATGTTTTTCGCGGTGTGTTGTCTGCACCCGATGGTTTCAGGGGTAATAATGCTGTTAATGCACACGTGTTCTTATGCATATACTTCAATTTTCAACTTATAAAAAAAAATCATATATTAATGGACGTTCCAAATTCGATTTGCTTTTAAGAAGTGCATATGTGCTTTCTTGTAAATATGTTACGGATCATTATGAATCAAATTCATAACTCTGAGTCTACTCACCTGTCGTCAGAAAATTTCATACCAAATTTCTACAGAGTTTTGTTTTCGACGATTTAATCTAAGACAAAGAATTTTTTGTCTAGAATCTATCGATATTTTCTATTTCAGACCGTTTCAAGCTTGCAATGTATAAATTTTAATTTAAAACATGGATACACCTAACAATTAATGTTTGGCATGTATTCGGTAAAATTTATATGTACATATGCATATTGTCTCCACTATTCCTGAATTTCTTATATAGTAAAGAACACTAAAATGGCAACTTTTGAGACTTTAGATTCATTACAACTTTTTTATGTTACGTTACGTCAAAATGATGTGTTGTGTGTGCATATATAAATCCACATATTCCCATGATTCATATGTGAATATAGTATATAAATTATCGATAATTATTTTTGTCACAAAATTCCATATACTAATTAATATCGAATAATCGAATATGTATATTAAAAAGCAGATTATATTTCAAAATAAAGCTACTGTGAAATTTGTTTTAGAAATTTAACCAAGGGTTCTGATTATGCAAACTGAAGTGAAAGAAGATACGGTGTTTTTATAATTTTTAATATGTCACCGATCGATTTTGGTTACAAAATTAAAAGGGACACAGTCAGACCGGTTGGTAGTGGTTAGAAATTACAGACGGAAAAAATTCGATCAAAAATGATTATAAACTACCGACCAAAACTGACTGATTTTAATTTTTTTGTTTTCTAGAAAAAAATATCAGTCACAAATTATCGACTAAAACTGATCAGAAATAAAGAGAAATTTAAACCGATCAGTTTTAATCAGGAATTTGTGATCCGGTCAATTTCCGATTAAAATTTTGTGATGGATTATCTCCGGTCATAAATTATGGTCACAATCCAACATCATTTCTTTTGTAGTGTAATATCAAATAATCGAATATTTATATTAAAAAGCAGAATATATTTCAAAATAAAGCTACTGTAATGTTTGTTTTAGAAATTTTAACCAAGAAAAAAATTTATTTAAGAATCTTCTACTTGTTTGGTTTTCACTTTTTCTAATACGATATTTAACTAAATATAAGCAACTCGTTCCATGTTCTATCTAATGTGATATATGCTCTCTCTAGTCCTTTCGAGAGGTTGGTATTTAAAAGGAAACCATTTGATTTGACTAATTCAATTGATTAACTTGATTATATATAAAGAAAAAGAAAATCAAATAGTTAAGAGGAGTTAATTAAGTAATGTTACATGTATCAAATTTACAGGCAAGAGTGAGACAATTGAAGTTAATAGATAATGAAGATTCGGTACTCAAGATTCATTATCATTATTACAATAATTATTAATACAAACCTTCATCGTTATTTCTTGAAGATTTATCGAATAGTAATAGACTATACGATTTAGACACAGCATAATATGTCCACTCACACTCATAAACATACATGGACGCATTTATTAACAAACTAAGTATTAAAAAAATTATAAAGATAATAACTCAGTTTACTTCATGTATATATTGATATTAGGCATTGATTGCAACATGCTTGGCATTTGAATTAGCTTATATCATCTTCCGATCAATTGTTTTCAAGTCTTGTGATCCATCTAAATAAGGGTTACAAGGGCGTAGGATAGATAAAAAGAAGCCATAAATACCTAACAATAAATGAATGATAGTGTATGGATCAATCATGGAGCTATTAGAGATACGAAAGTCCAAAATACCAAAAAATAAAGTAAAACCGAAAGACATGGAGACTAAACAGTAAACTCAATCAAGGCACTCTTAGATATAAGTAGTGGGTCCTTCGTATTGAGAGATGAAAATTGATTAAACACACACAAACTTGTATTATACAACTATATATTATAAGCTCAATAATGTTCAAAACTAAAGCCAATTCAAAATATTTTAGGAGATGTTGAAATACAATAAAAACATGATCAGATGTTTGCAGAGTAAAGTTTCAAATAAGTATTTTTGGGAAAGTTAATGCTTTCAGATGCTAATGTTTCAATTAAAATGGAATAGTGGAGGGAAAAGTAAATAGATGTAAATGTATTCAAGTATGTAAAAGGAAACTATTGTGCATAGCTTATAAATTAAAGAATTGTTGTTGTTTACTTTTGAATGTTGGTAGATTTTTTTAGAACTATAAGTTTTGATGGAAACCACAAAAGGCAGTATGATGAGAAAATGTGAGGTCAAGTTTGAAGTAAAGATGTAATCACAACTTCGTTTCTTGGGGCATGTGGTGGGTGTGTGAGTACGGGTTAGATTGATACCTTTCATGGACCCACCACTCTTCATATTCATCACTGATCATTACAAAACCATGGAAAATCAATTGGTGTTGCAAGTTTTTTTGTTTTTTTTTTCTAACTTTTTTATTATTTTATTTTAAGTTTTATATCTTTAAAAACTAATGATATATACATTACAAAAAAACATTGGGTTAACGAGGTCCCTTTACGACGTATTAGGGACATTGTGTTTTAGAGATTAATTGGCTACGAATGTACGACAAAAATAATATTCGTCGTAAATGTGCTATAACCTTACGACAAAATTTTTTGTTGTAAAAACATGCTTATTTTACGATGAATTGACAATGTTTTGACATATTTTTTGTGATTCGTTGTAAAGATGTCTCAACTTTGCAAGTTCTTTATGATGAAATTGATTTTCTAGTGATTCGTCATAAAAAGTGTCTCCAAAATGCAAGACAGTTACAACGAAATATAGTTACAACGATTTAAAGATGAAATTTAAAATTAGTTACACACATTTTTGTGATGCATACTTGTATCACAGAACCGTGTAACAATTTTAAATTTGTCTTTAAATTGCTGTAACTAGTTGTCGTCGTAGTTTTGCAATTTGGAGACGTTTTTACGAAGAATCACTAGAAATTTGATTTTTTACAACTCAAATACGGTGTATATAACTCGCAATCTTGTTTTTAGAGCATTGCAAATCCTGATGTTATAAAGTCATTGTTAAACTTTTACCTATATAAATTAGAGTACCCTCTTCATAAATCACAACATAAAAAAAAACGTTTATAAAAAAATACATTTTTGAAAAAAAAAGTTTGTGAAAAAAGAAATAGCTATAAAGATGTTTTCTGGTGGTGATATTTTCGAGCAACGAAAGTGGATGTATATGCATATAGATGCTACCGGAATCGTGAAAAAGGAGTATATGAACGAGGTAGAATATTCATGTACCAAGCCAATCAAACCGAAATCATACTTGAATCGGGTAAGATGTTTTGTCCTTGTCGGAAGTGCAAGAATACAAAATTTGTCTGAATTAAAACTGTATGGAACCATCTATTAAGTAAGGGGTTTAAACCACATTATTACATTTGAGTTTACCATGTGGAAGGTTATAATTGTAGTGGGAATGATGAAGCAAGTAGTAGTAATAATAATAATATTAAAATTAATCTAGCAGAACCGATTAATTTGCATGATGTTGGTTATTAGAATGAGGTTCATGGGTTGTAGATCATGATAGGATGCATGAGATGGTCACATATGCATTTCAGGAAACTAATACTGAACCGGTAGTTGCTGAGACTTTTAGATGCTTCAAACCAGCCTAACTACGAGGGATGTAGAGAAGGTATGTCTAAATTGTCATTGGCAGCTAGGATGATGAACATTAAAACAGATTATAATTTATCTGAGACATGCATGGATATGTGGGCTGATTTATTTAAATAGTATATACCAGAAGACAATGTGTCTGTTGAATCATATTACAAGATTCAAAATTGGTGTTTAGTCTTGGTTTGCCTTTCTGAGATGATAGATGTCTGCATCGACAATTGTATGATCTATTGGAAAGATGATGATAAGTTACAGGAATGTCGATTATGTAAGAAGCCGAGATATAAGCCATAATGGAGTGGGCGAACGAAGGTACCGTATCAACGGATGTGGTACTTACCAATAACAGACATGTTGAAGAGATGATATCAATCTGAAAGGACAGCAACTGCGATGAAATGGTATGCAGAACATTCATAGACCGATGGAGAAATGAGTCATCTTTCAGATGCAAAGACATGGAAATACTTCAATGGGGTACACAAAGATTTTGCTAGAAATATTTGGAATGTTTATCTTGGTCTATGCACTGATGGTTTTAGTTCATTTGGAATGTCTAGTAGACAATACTCATTGTAGCCAGTAATACTTACGCTTTATAACCTTTCTCCATGGATGTGTATAGAAAAAAAGGTTTCTATTCCTGAGTACACTAGTCCCTAGTCCTAAGCATCCCAAGCGGTTGCTTGACGTTTTTCTACAACCTCTGATTCATGAACTAAAAGAGTTATGGACGCATGGGGTTCGAGCATATGATTGCTCATCCAAAATTTTTTTTGCGATGAAAGCGGTGCTTATGTGGACAATAAGTGACTTCTCTACCTACAAAATGTTATCAGGTTAGACAACGCATGGGAGATTAGCTTGTCCTTATTGCCTTGGGAAGATAGATGCATTTCAACTAAAGTATAGGAGGAAGACATGTTGGTTTGACATCGCCGGTTTCTTTCATTGAACCATTCGTACTGATGAAACACGACTTTGTTCAAGAGTAAAGTGAAGGTACGGGATCCCCCACCACAGAATCTATCCGGGGAACAAATTGAAGCACAAATTGATCATTATGCTGCTAAAAAAATTGTTCCATGAGGGGGTAATTTACATTTTCCAAGTAATATGCCAGACCAGTATGGACATCATCACAATTGGCATAAATAGAGTATATTTGGGAGATGCCATATTGGAAAGATTTGCTGATTCGACATAATTTGGATGTGATGCATATCAGGAAGAATTTTTTTGAGAATATCATTCATACAATACTGAACGGAGCAGGAATGACTAAAGATAGCAAAAAGTCACGGTCAGACTTGCCAGCTGTTTGTGCTAGAAGTGAGTTGCATATCAAAAAAGATGGCAAAATTCCAGTTCCCATATTTAGGTTGTCATCAAAAGCAAAAACAACGTTATTTAGTTGGGTGACATCGAAAGTGAAGTTTCCTGATGGATATGCTTTGAATCTCTAAAGATGTGTTGAGCAAGGGCAAAATTTTAGAGGGATGAAGAGTCATGACTGTCATGTGTTCATGTGCGGCTATTACCATTTGCTTTGGCCGAGTTACTTCCAAAAAATGTAGATAAAGCACTTGCATGTAATTATTTAATTAAGTATTAAATAATTAATGGATTAATTAAACATCATTCTGGTATATGTTTTATATATTGTAGGTAGAGATATTAAAACGGGTAAAAAAACCCGGTCCGAGCCCAACCCAAAGTAAGCCCGCCCAGAAAAAACCCAAAACAGAAAAACCCAATAAGACTACAGTCTTATTAAGACTACCGATATGAAACCCAGAATAATATGGACTTTTATGGGTACATATTTATTTTTCTTTAGTATTTAAATTTGTTTGTAGTATTTACTCTCTCCTCTTTTTTACTTTTCCTTTTTTTACTCTTTTTCTTGTTTTTTTACTTTCTCTCCTCTTTTTTACTCTATCTCCTCTTTTTACTCTCTCTTCTTTTTACTTTCTCTCTTCTTTTTTACTCTCTCTTCTATTTTTTACTCTCTCTCTTCTTTTTACTATTTTTCTTTTTTTTACTCTCTCTCCTCTTTTTTACTCTCTCTCCTAATTCTCTCTCTCTCTCTTCTTATTTACTCTCTCTCCTTTTTTTACTCTCTCTCTTCTTTTTTACTCTCTCTCTTCTTTTTTACTCTCTTTCCTATTGTACTATCTCTCCTCTTTTTTACTCTCTCATTTTTTTACTTTCTTTTTCTTTTAACTATGTCTCCTCTTTTTTATTTTCTCTTTTATTTTACTGTCTCTCCTTTTTTTACTCTCTCTCTTCTTTTTTATTCTTTCTCTTCTTTTTAACTTTCTCTCCTCTTTACTCTCTCCTCTTTTTACTCTCTCTCTCTCTCTCTCTCTCTCTCTCTCTCTCTCTCTTTTTTTTTTTTCNTCTTTTTTACTTTCTCTCCTCTTTTTTACTCTTTCTCTCTTCTTTTTATTCTCTTTCTCTTCTTTTTTATTCTCTGTCTTCTTTTTTACTCTCTCTCCTCTTTTTACTCTCTCTTTTCTCTTTTACTCTCTCCTCTTTTTTACTCCCTCTTCTCTTTTTTACTCTTTTTTTAAAAATCCATTGGGTACCCATTACCCAATGTATAAACTAGTCCTAGGCATATTATCCGGGATCCGAGATTCGATCCGTTATCCGTCCCGATCCGACCTGAAATTTCGGGTATCCGGGCTACACGGATCTGGATCCGGGTAATAAAACTCACGGATCCGAGGGTACGGATCCGGATCCGGGTAACAAATTTTTTTTTCACGGATATCCGAATCCGACCCGAATTTGAATATTTAGTGTATTATTTTTTATAATATTCATTACTTCTATTAAATAATTTTAAATTTGGTAATATATAAATTGATTTTAAATTTTTGAATCATAAATTATATAATATTTTTAGATTTTAATGTTGTAATTTAACATAAAATATATTTTTATTTTAAAATTTTAGAGATACGTTAATCTAAATTCTAAGAACATTAATATATTTGATATTTTTTTAACAATTTTAATATTATATATCTACATACTTATTTTTATATCAATTTTTATTAGTAATATGATAATAATTTTTTAATTAAAAAATTATTTAATATAAAATATCTCGGATCCGGATATCTGCGGATCCGGATCCGGATACCCACGGATATTGAATCCCGAATATCCGTAGTGTTTGGATCCGGATCCGGATATCAAAAAAATCCAGGATATCCGATCCGTGCCCATGCCTAGTATAAACCCAGTTTATACCTATTATATATGAGTACCGTCCAATTAAAACTCAATTATTTTTGAATGTTTAAAACAAGTTTTTTTAATCCATAATTTTTACCGGGTTTCATATATCTACTGGGTTAAAACCCATTTTAACATCCCTAATTGTAGGTATTAGAGCTTTTTTTCAAGATTTGAGTGCACGACACTCACAAAAGAAGGTTTGAAACTACTTTCTCACAGTATTCTGATTTTGCTATGCAATTTAGAGAAGATATTTCCTCCTTTGTTCTTTGATGTTATGGAACATCTTCCAGTCCACCTTCCCCATAAAGCATACTTGTTGGACCTGTTTATTTTCAATGGATGTACCCATTTGAGCATTTATAAAAAAATTAAAAGGCAAAGCAAATAATGTGGCAAAAGCGAAAGGATCAATCGTAGCCGGTAGTCTGACAGACGAAACATCTCACTTCACATCCTACTACTTTGCTCCCACTATTCAGACACGAAAAAGAGAACCTAGAAGATACGACGATGGTGGAGTGGCCTAATATACCTTATTTTTATTGGTTTTAGGCTCATTAATTCACATGTTTTCAGAATATTTGTTTGCTTTATAAAGTCTTTTCAGGTGTAAAACACGGTTAATTCGGATTATGCCCTCAAGCTTAGACAAGGATGAATAGGAGAAGTTTTTGGAATTTCAGCCGTTAAGCTGTGATTGATTGATCCACATACTTGATCGATCGATCCTCGATGTTTAGCAAAAGATACGCTCAACCCGTTGATCGACCAAGACCTTCTAGAGATCGAGCATTTAAAACTTGATTGATCGATCATCATCCTTGATCGATCAATCATCGAAGCTGACAAGGACAAAACCTAATTTTTCCTATTTTATACATGCGTTTTTAGAACATATATAAGGCCGATTTTCATTTATTTTTGAGATAGACGATTATTACGTGGGAACAACCTGTATTTGAGTTTTTGGGAGAGAGATTTTGATCCTTACACCATTAGAAAACAATTCTTAACCCTCTTATTTCAATACAATTTATTTCTATGCTTTTAATTATGCTTTGCAATTTAATCTTCTTCACCATGTTTGAGTAGTTCCAAATCAAATTTAGGATTCCCTAGGGTTGTAGGGAATTGATGAATTATGAAAAAATAGGAATTTCTTGATGTGTTCTCCACCTAAATGATACTTTTAATGTTTAGATTAGAGTAGCTAACTAATCTATGATCTTAGATTACCTAACATTCCAAAAGCTTGTTAGAAATGATACTGCTTATTTTCTTGTAGCAATAATTTTGATGAGATCCATAAATTTCAAGGGTTTTGTGGGATCAAATAACTAGGTCTTTGACTCAGGAATTACCATTTACCGGTTTATTGATGATTTTAGAAGGATTCATAATCTGTTTTCATAATTAGTTTTGATGAATTCACAATTGTATTCTAATGAATGTCGTTATTCTATCCTTTAAAAATTATTTACAAAATTTATCATTTTAAAATAAGTGAAGTAACCAAACATATTTGAAATGATAATATCAAAACATAAATGTTTAAAAATTTTAAATATAAAAATTTGATGAAAATCCTAAATATTTTTTCTTTCGAAAAATAAAAATGTTTGTAATAGATTTTTTGAATGATCAATTATGAATGGAAACGTTTATTTTGTTGTCGTTGATGCTTATTGTTTAAAACCAGTTTATATGGGTTAAATGCAATAAAACTTTGATGCAGCATTAACACAACTACAAGATCCTATTATGAAATATCATCCTCAAACAATATGAATATCTACTAAATTTCTCATATTTAATGGAAAATTCAAATAGAGTTATTATGAAATGAATTATTTTAAATGGTATTTTAATCCCGAAATTCTTTCATCGTTTTGAATAGTTACCTTTATATTTTCAATCATAAAATATAATTATCTACTAATGAAAATATCACTTTTATGATTGTATATTTTACTAATATTACTTACTTATGGAAAAATACAATTTAAGGTTGTGTTTGTGTTGTCGTATACAAAGATCATATGAAAAATTATTACAAACAGAATAAAACTGATTCTACCATCACTTATCTCTGAAAACGAGTCAGCTTTTATTCTGGGGAAAGCCACCTTGATAACATATTGATCACCCACGAAAAACTTCATATTATCTAAAACGATAAAATGCAAAGAAAAATATTTATATGGTGGTAAAAACAGACATGACAAAGGGGTACAGTAGGCTAAAATAGCAATTTATTGAAAAGGCCTTACAAGACTAGGATTCTCACAAAAGTTCATAGATTGGATAATGCAATGCATTAAAATTGTCTCATACTCATTTCATATAAATGGAGAGCAAATAGAAAAATCCTATCAACTGGAGGTCTAAGGAAAGGGGACCTTTTCCACCCTACATTTTCATAATATGTAGTGAACTATTATCAGGCCTATGCTCAGCAGCACAATAAAAAAGGAAACTGCAGTATATAACTAGCATCCAACAATCCGATGATAAATCATCTGCTCTTTGCAAATGATACACTGTTTTTCTTTGTAAAACATCTACTCCAAGCTACAGTAAACTCGCCTCCCTAGTGCAGACTTATAAAGAAATATCTGGGCAAAAGATAAACAAGCTTAAATCACCTATCACCTTTACAATAAAGGCATCAAACCCGACTAATGCTAGAGTTAAACAACGCCTAGCAATATCGAAGGAGGATGGTACCGGTAAGTACCTTGGTCTCCTAGAATCTTTATGCAGGAAAAAGTGAGATGTCTTTGCATCCATCCTAGAAAGTATTTGACTACGTGCTGAAGGCTTGGCTAACATAATTCTCTCCCTAGCACGCAAAATAGTAATGCTAAAGAGTGTTCTCAATGCACTCTCCACCTATTCCATTTCATGCTTCCTGCTCTTACAAAGTCTATGCAAGAACATTCAGTCCCTTCTTATTCAGTTTCGGTGGGACAGAAACATAGGCAAAAGAAACATGCGTTGGGTAGCATGAAGAGAACTTATCAAATCTAAACAACAAGGAGGACTCGACATTAGGGATGTTAAAGCTTTTAAGCAAGCAGTATTAGCAAAAAAATGCTAGAAATTTCATACCAATCAATCATCACTTGCTGCCAAAGTGTAGCTCAATAAATACTGCCCCAGGGGAATTTCATGGAAGTAGAAGCCACTACCACTTGCTCACACAAGTTAAAGATATTTAAATAAATTTTGCCTCACACAGATTGTGTAATTGGGTAACTAGTCTTTTTGACATGTGACTAATTTTATTGTGAGATAAATGGAGGGAGAGATCAGTCGCAAATTATGCGATTGCTCTGTGACTAATTTTCAAATTTTCAAATCAGTCGCACAAGTTAAAGATATTAAAATAAAATTCGGCTCACATAGAGACTCAAAGCCTGGGCTGTGAATATGGTAAGGTTTTTAGCTTAGCCTAGTAGCCACTGGGCTACTAAACTCTTTCGGTAATAGTTACAATCACTAATATATATAGTTAATTAATTATGTTCGGGTTTTATTTTTTTCAGGAATTAACGAGTAAGTATAATCGCTCAAAAGGCATTCATTTCAAAGTTTTATTGTTAATGAAGACTATGTAATAGATAATTTATAGAAAAGAAAACACAATATTTCATTTATTGAAATGAAATTGAATCAAGATGTAATATATGTTAAGTAGTTCATTTACATATACTTCAATGTAATTATAAATTATTTTGAAAATTCATATATAATCCCTCCTAATTGGATAATATGATGTAGAAATTTCATTTAACTATGTAAGTTTAAGATTTGGAACTATTAAGTAGGCTCAGTTCTTAAAATACAACTTTATATACAAATCAATTGCAGATCAGCCATACTTTTTACAACTGATCTGCAACTATATATCGTATATCAGTAACACATTTTGGTAATCATATATATATATATATACACTATATTTGGTAATTATATAAATACCTCTCTAATAAACAAAAGTAGTCACAATTTTACAATATATATGCATGTACGGCGATTTGGTCTATATCATTTATTCATATTTTTTTACTTTTTCCACTTGGACGACTAAAATGTGTAAATATATTAGGTATTTCCTCATTAGAATATGGGGACTTTACCCTCATTATATCTCGATGCTCTTTGAAAAAATAAATTTACTAAGTTTATAAAATGAATACTATATATTTACCTTTTCTGGTTAAATGCAAAGGTAAAAACCACTTTGAAAAGTAAGATATCTCATCGCTCAAGTATGAGTGTACAATCGATACAGCCGTATATCTTTATTTTTTGCTTTGCTTTTTAACTTTTAAAAAATCTATTCAAATGGATATATCCATCGGTACTGCACATGGCCACCAAGTTCAGCTTCATATGGTAAATGCATAGGTAGATGTTTCATCACATCGAACACATTAGGTGGGAAAATCTTATCCAAATTAGAAAGTATTAAAACTATGTTTTCCATCATAACTTAAACACAAATTTCTGCAATGTTTTACTATACAAATAAATATACTAAATATACATTTATAACTTTTTAAGTACTTGATAGCGCAAGGTGCACGTTTCATGGTAAGAGTTCAGAAAATGTGAATGGAAATAACCGTTTCATGAATACATGACAGTAATGACTCTTCATGCCTGAAATTTTTCCTCTTATATCTGCACATAGCTCCTCCTCATGTATGTTTCTTCCACATGTCTGTTTTCTTCTCATGTCTGTTTCGTCCACTTCCAATATCCTTCCACTTTCTCCTCATGTATGTTTCCTCCAGAAACATATGTTTTTGCTGGATTGACTTTCCTTCTTTGGTGATTGTACACTTCATTTATGGTCAATGTTGGGGGTAGATACTGATTTAGCATCTTTTCCTTCCCAATTTTTTTTATTCCTTCTTCAAGGATGATAGAAGGAAAAAACCATTTATGACAATCAAACCAACACATCTTTCGTCCCTTTGGCTTGCTTAGTTTATCTTGCTCTCCGTTTTGCTTTTCGAGACTAGTTTGTTAAGCGGTCCGAGCAGAAATTTTCATAGCGCGTCTTTTGCGCTAGGTCTCACACATCGTATCTTTACCATGCCTAGTTATTGGCGCAAGGTTACAGATCGTTGGGGTGATGGTTTAGATTTGTTATTAACAAAGGATCGACCGGAGGGTTGCCAACCTCCTTAACACTAGCCGTTTGGAGGACCCCAGACTCCGCGGCGGCACCTGACATGTCCGAGAGTTGGGGGAAAGCAAGATCAGAAAGAATAGAACTGGGCTTTTCAACATAGCGAGCCTCAACGTTATCCTTCCGGGCTTGCAGCTTGACAAGCTAATCCCTCAAGGCTTGATGACTAGAGAATATTCCGCCAAGTATCTCCTCGCCAAATTCAAGGTTGGCATCAATTTGGGGGTACTCACACACCAATTCTCATTCTAGCTACTTACAATCACACCTCGCCTTAAGATCATCGATCAGTTTGCGATACTTAGTGTCAAGGCGATGCACTACGCTGAGAGCCTCCTGATCCTTGTGGCGTTTCATCTCACGGAGTTCAGCCTTAAGCTCAGAAAGGCGATTCTCAGCCTTTAGCCTCTCCATGTCAATCTTGTTTTTCTCACTCTCGAGCAGAGAGCTCTTTGACCATATCTCTTCTTTATCGTGACAAAGATGAGAACATTGGTCCTGAAGGTGAGAGCACTGGGACTTAAGGGAGTCGAGTGACTCCTTGGGAGCGTCATCATGGGGCTTAGTATCCAAAGAACCACAAGCCTTGACAACATCGTAATGCACTATAAAAACAAAAAACATGGCGAGGATGAACTACCAAAAAAAAGAGCGCAAACAGCTGAAGAAAGTCATAAAATGATGACACACTAACCCAAGAAAAGGAGTGCATCCAGGTCACAATAAGCTCCTTCTCCACCATAGCCTCGATCGGGACCCATGGAGTCTGTGGATCCCTGAAGCAACTGAAGAACTTGGTAGCCTCTTCCGGAACATCAAGAAGCACGCCATATCAACATGATCCCAAGCAGAGGCTAAAGAAGAAGAGCCACCACGGTCTGCAGACAAACCAAAAGGGCAAACTAGACAGAAGAGGCGTATCCTTGAAAAGGAGTGCGCCAGGCGAGTAGTTTGGTTTGAAATCGCTAAGGACTAAAGTCTGGCAAGAGCGCTTTGCGAGCGGGATGTTTTCAAAATCAATCCAGGATGGCAAATCAATGGAGATAGAATAGTGCATAACAGTGCCGCTTATCAGACTAACGACAGGAATGTCAACCAAGCGGAAACACATCAGAGACGACATTGAACGCCCAGCATCACTTTGGGCGGAATCCTTAATTGATTCAAGTGCCCTGAAAGATCTCCCTAGAGGCACGTCGACAAGACGTGAGTTACGGGGCCTCTTAGTTCCCTTCCCTTTCTTCTTTGAGGCCTTAGACAAACTAAAGGACTCAGGAGCGGTGCGAATAAGCGGAATAGCACGAACGGCTAAAACAGAAACAATAACAATAATTATAATCGTTAACAGAGAACTAAGTCAATAAAACAGGGACTAGGTAACAAAAACAAACTTAAACTTACAGGAAACAAACAAAGGAGCGAGGTCACTATGAATAGGACCGATGGCGCTGAAGATACGCGCGGACGTGAAAGAGTTCCGAGAGACCTCACCTACACGAAATCTCAGAGCAATTTTCTTTAGCCTATCAGTAAACTCAACTGATAATCTATCTGCAAAAACAGACGAAGCAAGCAGGACATTATAACCAGTACAAAAAAGCTAGCAAGCAAGCGAGAAAGGAGGAGCAAAGAATAAGAGTAAACTCAAGTAGCAAATAATAATAATAAATATATCAACCAAGTTTTACTCCTTATGAGCGGTTAAATAGGATGGGATCAAATCCTCAATCAAGGCGGGCAAGAGCTTAAAAGAAAAAATACTTGTCCACCCAGTTTGTATCCTTATTTGGATGACCCTCGATAATCCTCTAGAATTTACGGGGAGACATATACCTCGTACCAACACCTTTACCATCAATGGTGGGATTAGTCCTTATGGAGTAGAAATCCAAAACATCCAAGGCTGACATAGACATGCCGACCTCAACTCCCTTAACGAGCATTTCCAAAAGGATGTAAAACTTCTAAGGGCACATCTGGGAAAATAACATCTGAAGACCGATTAAAACCCAATTCTAGGAGGTCGGAATCGGGAAGCGCAACAAGCACTCACTAAAATAAATGGCGTAAGCACAACCATAACCAGAGAGAGGAGACTACAAAGCAAAAGGTGAGCCCAATATGCAAGTACAAACGTTTGCTGAAACTTAAAACTCGTCCGATCAGCGAGATTCACCTCAAACAAAAACCTGACAAGAACCATGATCTGGAATCGGATATCTTGCGTTGATTTTATCAAAATAATCGTAACCAATGGTGGGACCAGCATCATCAAAAAATTCCAGAGAAACCTCTGATGTAGTACTAGGCCTACTCTCATTACCAAAGGCCTTCAGGCTATCATCCCCATCTGATTCAGAGGAAGTCCTTTGCGAACAAGATGATATTGTAATAATTGCAAAAAAGTAAAACTAAAGCGAAACAATAAGAAGGGTGCAAAAGAGCAAAATAACCAGAAAAGATAAATCGAAGTTGCAAAGAGCACTGGAAAATAAGATCAAAAATTATGATGAGAAAAGATAGAGAATACCTTTGGTAATGGCGGAAACTTGACACTTAAAAAGAAAAAGTCGAGTGGAAGTCAAAACGAGAAAAAGGGACCATCGAGAACTGCCCAGAGAAGACGATCAACCGCACACGTGTCAATGATCAAACAAGCAGAAATCCTAGCTGACACAAGCTACAAAAATCAACGACTCATAATAGCCAAGGGAAATTAATGGACCAGATCCGAAGATGGTTCACGCCAAATAAGGCAATCCAATGGATCAGAATTTTTGACCTAATCTAATGGTCGAAATCTGGAGACCTATCAAATCACGCCGCCTAGAACAACGACTAAGATTAATAAGCATTGATCAAACAGACAGATTTCGAAAGACTATCTAATCAACATTAATAGAGCACTGCTTCGACAGCTCGATCAACGACTAAAATGGATAGCATCGATCCGATGGTCAGAGCCCCATGACCTCACTAAAACAATGTTAACAATAAAACTAAACCATCACCTCGGCGATCCGTAACCTCACGCCAAATAATAGGCGTGGTAATTATATGATGTGTGAGACCTAACGCAAAAGGCGCACTATGAAAATTACTGCTCTGGCCGGAAAATGAAATCATCTCGAAAAGCAGAAAAGAGAGAGCAAGACAAACTAAGTAAAATGTACAACTTGACCTTGTCCACGCGATAACGATGCGGTGAAGAAAGCAAAACAAAAAATCCTTACCTTTGCAACGAAATCATGCGCGAAAACATATGAGACTAATAAGCCCACACACATGGGATAAGCGAGCCCTCAAGTAGAAACATTCAGTCAAAAAAAAAAACTGTGACTTCTAAAGAAGAGACACATCTGATAATTATTATAAATGTAATGAAAAAAACGACTAAACAAAACTCGCCTGAGTGCAAAACTGCAAATCCAAGATTAAGGTGCACACAAAAGAAATAAAAAAGACGATAAAAATAATTATACAAATATATTTTTGAGGCAAAGAAACGCCAACATCACATTATAAGCGAGATCAAAAGATAAGAGAAGGAAAAGCATAAAACAAATTCAAACTTAAATTTATTTAAAAAATAAAGAAAGAGAAGTTGCAACGGCAAAAGCTTAATCAAGACAGCGCGGGGAATGTGGCTTGTCAAGATTGCTCCTGAATTGATTCAACCTAGAAGGAATTGTGTTAGCATTAATCTCCATCGGAGTACCAAAATCTTCTGAAGAGGAAGTGTGAAACCCTGAATAGCACCTGGTAACTCGAACTTTCCTTCCATAGCATCAAGTTCGAGTCCTCATTTTCAAATTTTGTTTCAAGCTCACTAATTGAGAGAGACCCATGATTAATCATATTGATGAGAGAAAGCTGCGCTTTAGTATGAGCTTGGCAGATTTGGAAAGACTAGCGCTCTTTAGACGATCAGACTTCACCTTGGAGTGGGCACATCGATCTTTCTCCTTAGCGTAGAACTCATCTTTGACAGCTCGAATAGTTTCAGCAACCACCTTATCGCGGGTTTCACTCATCTTTTTCTTTTCTTCACCCAGAGCGGTGGAGAAATTAGCAGCGACAGCTTCAGCTTCCACAAGCTGTTTCTTAAGCTCCGGAACCTTAATTTTGAGCTGCTCAGATTTTGTGACTCGCTTAAAACTTTTGTTATTCAGGTTGTAGATAGAATCCGCCAGGTAACAAATGGAGTACTCAGATGCTTGAGATTTCTTAGGAGGCAGACGATGATTAACATCAAAATCGTAATTTCCAGTGACTTCATTAATTGCTCCCATCATCTACGAAAGAAAAAGAGAAAGGAGAAAATTAGCTCGCTAAGAAATGACTAAAATAAAAGTGAGCACCTAAAGAGTAAAAAGAGAAGAAAGAGAAAAGACACGGTGCTTACGAGCCCAACAGCATGAGCCACATCAACATAATCTTCCTTACACCATAGGTTATCAAGCGGAGGAAGCGAGAAACCTCGCGATTTGTAATGCCATAAAAGAATCCCCATACTCAGTTTATCCTCAATAATTAGCCACTAGCGATCATGCTTAAAGTTCCACGAGTATCAAGACGTGCTGCCTAATCTCGAGGTATCTTAAGAATTCTTCTTAGCCCAATCACTGTTAGGGGATATGGTGCGAGTCCATTTGGGAAACGAATCTTTAACCTTATCGCCAATGGTCGAAGAAACTCCAGAATCTAGAACAGGAGATCCAGGAGTTGGAGTTGCTGTGGTTATATCATCCACAATATCATTTCTTTTGGACTTACCAAAGGCCACACCGTCTTTCTCTACCGAGGGTTCAGAGGTTCGAGTCCACACATTCGTCTTACGAGATGAAGAAGACAAACTTTTCAAACGTGAAAACAATAATATGTATGCATACTCGTCAACCTCATAATACAAATAAAAAAGGGGGGGATAAGAGCGCGTTAACGTGTGATGCAAACAACGGAATCTCACCTTTGCCATGAAAAGTGGAAGGATTCAGAGGACAAGAACCCTTGGAATCTTTGCTAGATGATGTAGCGCGATTTCCCATCGGTTACGATATAAGAAGAAGAGTCAGGAAGAAAGCTTGACGAACATGCACCAGTGTAAACATACTCAAATCAGTATGATTGCGGCTAAGGCAACAAACAAGCGCTTTCAATGGGAGCGAAGGAAGAACTAGCTCCAAGTAAACTTTAAAAGAAATGAAAAACAAGTCAAGAAATCAAGCATAATAGGAATCAAACATTCGAAGAAAATAACCATTTGTATAGAGCTTAGTTGAATGGATACTATCTAAAAAGAAAGACCCAATGGAAAACTCAGGATGAGGAAAGAGGTAAAAATAAGTACGAGCACCATAACACTTGATATAGAATAACTATTGGAATGTGGCTGGGCAGGTCGTCCTCTCGCACTCAGAAGCTAGGGTAAAAATGGCCAATGCCAAGCACACAAAAGAAGGTGTCAATTAAAAAGGAGATAGTTCGATTGGGTGAATAATAACGAGAAGCGGAAAAGGAATCGGAAAGATCAAATTGCAAACATCAAAGTAGAGAGTCGAACCAAACATATAATCTAGAGGCACATCCTCCAGCAAAGTGGGCAAACAAAGGTCAATCAAGCCTGAAATCTTGTGTCGTGAAAGGAATTCTTGAAGGCCAACGGCGTCCAACATCTTGTTTCGTGACCGAGGAGTGCGACTTGAACCGACAACATTGTTAGAATGAGCATCAGTCTCCAATTTATCGGTGATACTAGAACCACTTGATTCATCCGATGACATAGTCAATAAGGTGAGAATGTGAGACAAATAAAAGAAAGAAGATGAAGGAAATAAGCAAAATAGCAAAGAAAGTGATTCCTGGAGAGGTACCAAAATAATGACTATAGAAAGAGAAACAAAATTAAATAACAAAGGCAAGGGGTGAAATTTGAAACGTTTCCGCTACCACAAGAGATGAAAGAAGACCATTACAGAAATAAGAAGTAATGACACGTGACAAAAGAAAGAAAGCCATACTTTGGAATCCTTAACTGATGGATAAGCGAAATGATTACTCCTACGCGACGAAGGAAGCATAGGGGAATCTAGCTTATGCACCGTTACTTATAGAGAAAAGGCAAAAGATGAACTAAATAATTCTGAAAATTTGAGGCGGATAAGTTCGAATCCAATGAGTTTTGAATTCACAAACAAAATATGGCGAGGATGAAAAATGTGCAGGGGAGAATAATACCGTAACAACTTTCGTAACGAGCTCGCTAGGAAAGCTAGGCGGCAACTTTTGATACCAGGCCTCGCACAGCTCAATCTGATAAAAGCACAAAACAAAGACAAGCCGAGAGTACACTACTCCAACATACAAAAGAGCCTTCAACACCAAGCCAAATAGAGGAAAAAGGGACAAACGAGGTATGATGTTGGGACGGAACAAGAATAGGGATGATGCTGTTATGAGGACAAACTGAATGGCGAGAAAGTCAAAGCCAAATTCAAGTCGTGAGCATACAAAAGGAGAGCTCAAGGGAAAGAATAACACACACAGAAAAAACCCTAGAAGACTAGATCAGGCTAAATCCTTTTGTTTTACGTTCAATTGTAGAACCAAAATCAACAATCAATAAACTGAATTCAATTATCTCGTACACTGTTAATTTGTCAGATCGTTGTTCCTGAAACTCTAGTTGATGGATTGGTAATGGAAAGAATATGGTATCTTCCATGCATATTGGACAAGCTAATCGTTCATGTGCCGTCCACCCTGATAACATGCCCTACGCAGGGAAATCACTAATCGTCCATATTAAAACTAATTTGACATTGAATTGGATTGCTGAACTTATCAAACACTTCAACTCCAGTCGTCCATAAATCATTCAACTCATCTATCATACGACGAATGAATATACCAAGACTTGCTCATAGAAGATGTGGACCTAATTTCAAAATCGTAAGGCACAAATATTCTCCCGTCATACATATACATGGAGGTAGATTATGGAGTCATGTTCACAGGCCACAACAAGTAATTGCAAGACATTCCAAAAGGATTGAACTCATCTATGCATAATCCAAGATCTATATTTCAAGGTTCACTTGCAAATCTAGGGTGCAACCGCTAGAATTTCTTCCACTCTGCTATATCAGATGGTTGAGAAGTCTCTCCTTTGTTTGATTCATGTCTTGTGTGCCATCTCATTGCCTTTGCATTATGGACAATCTGATATAGTCTTTTTATTCTATCAACAATAGGTAAATACCACATATGACTGTATGATATTTTGGTTCTTCTAGCACTCTCCTTGTATCTTGCTGCTCACAAAATTTACACTTATCCTATTTTTATCCTTTTTTGAGAAGATCATACGATTATGTATACATACATCAATTGGATAGTAAGGGAGCCCTAAATTTTGCATCAGTTTCTCGGTTTTATAAAACGATGTAGTGCACTGATTACCCTTACGTAGATACTCGAAAATGAGTTCTACCCAATTCTCAACGCACCGTGCAAATTCATTAAAATTCACTTTCATATTCATGAATCGAGATGCTAATGATAGTTGCGAGTGACCTTCCTGACACCCATCAAATAAAGGATTGTTGACACTTTCTAGCATGGCATAAAATATTTGTGCCTCACTGTTAGGCACTTCATCAGTATTTCGATAATGTCCATGCTTAACTTGATCGTAATTGTGATCATAATCCATGCTATGCTGAGTAGGAAATATATCATTGACCATTGATAACAAGATTTTTTGGTCTATGGAATCAAACCATAGTAGGGTAGTCGTAAGTAGATGGATGTGTCGAACCAATACTCAGTGATGCATGTAAACAACTTATCTAGTACTAGATTCTAGTTCAGGTAACCTACCGATTTGTCATAAAGATAGGTCATATTTCTAACAAGCTCTCAAACTAGCACAAAGGAAAAAATACACTACGAGACAAAATAGAAACAGAACAAAACATTCAAAAGCAGAGAATTGATCATAAAACAGAGCAAGATAATGGCAATAGATAAATCTAGGTTAATAAACATGAATCTAGAGGATATGAGGTGATTGATCGGCGGTGAACTCACTGATCCGACCTCGTCTAGCTATATACGGTGGTTTCTAGACCGGGATAAGCTAGATCCACCCATTCTCATGGCGAGGATCTCTTTCCGATCTGGCTGATCTATTACGACACTAGCCGCGATCATGCCGGATCAAAACCTTAAAGTCGAGCCCAATACATCTAATGATTCAATCCACATACTAGATCTCTCCTTGGTGGATCAATACCATCTCTCATATGACACTTGATCTCCGATTCCCTTAGCACTAGCTTTGGGTTTCGGCCCAAATTAGATCTCTCTTGATCAGAGAGATATCGGTCTTAAGCTCAGTCATATGAGAAGATATCGGATCTATTTCATGTTCGCTAGGCGAGTAGATTGGAGGTTTCACCTCTAATCTCCATATCCTCGAGATCCACAAGGATCTACTCACTTCTCATGATTTGAAAGTGGAGGATCAGAGGGAATTTCATCTCCAATAATATAAACAGCAATAAGAAAATAAACAGTGGAAAGTAAAGTTGAAGATCAAACAAACTTAATGCATTAAACTTTCAAAATGATTCAACAAAGTACCTTAAACAATCTTAAAGAAAGCAACAACAAAAACTAGAGAGAGTTTCTTTTGCTAAAACATCAGATGATCTTCTAAAATGATACTCAAGGAGTATTTATAGGGTTATTTGCACAACCCTAATGGTTAAACCGATCTAAGTTGGTTAACCAGAAATCTTCTCCTCACCGATCCTTGGTGAGCTTGGACACCGAGGAGTGGTTTTGACTCTGTCCTTGAAGGCTGAGGCCGAGTGGAATGGTGCTAGTGTGATAAATTGGTTTTCCCTCACGGTAGATAAGTTGAGGTTGGCGACCGAGGTTTCCTTCTGTTTGCGATCCGAGCAATCCTCGCCCTGCGAACCGCGAGGTAGCGATCCGAGTCTGAGCAACTTCTTTTCCTTAGCAGCTGATTCCGATACTTTAGCTCCAATTTAAGCTCCTCTTTGCTCCTTTACCTAGAAAAACTCCAAAACTCCAAATGCAAATGCAAAAAGTGCAAAACTAACCTAAATAGACCTAAGTGCATGGAAAGCTTAGCTAAACAGATGCAAAACAACCTAAAATAGGACTCTAAAACCATTAAAAATCACACTCATCAACCATCCCTACATATGTATCGTCTATATGACAAAATTCTTCTTGATTATCTCTTCTTTCCTGACTTTTATTACAACTGCCTAAATCCACATTCAGATATTCCACATGCATGTACCAAACATAATATTGAAGTATAAATCTTCGACTAAATAGATGGTTTGAAATTCTTTTTTCCAGAAGGACTTTATTATTTTGTCACAAAATACAAGGACTTCAAAACTTTCCCTTATTACTGAGTGCTAGATGCTGATTACTCACAAATTCATGAATTCGTCCACTCCAAGAACAAATTATGTTGAGATGTTTCTTGTTTCTTCGTCAATTCTTATATACATCCACTCTCAAAAATCTACGTAATTATAATTCTCTCCCATTTTTTATCTTAAAATATTTTTGTGTGTGATTTTTTGGTGTCTTTGGGAAATGAAACCATTGTGTAAATATATAAGCAAATTTGGCCACGAAACTGTTACTAAAGTGCGACTACAAATTACGATGGATTAATCAGTCCCGCATTTTATGTAAAATTAGGTAAAAACGTTTTGTTACTAATATTTGCTACTAATTTGCAACTGAATTGTTGTCACTAATTAATCACCTGCGCATCAGTTACACATTGTGCGACTGAATTGCAACTGTCCTTTTTCGTAGCAAATCTGTGACTGATGTTTTGTCAGTTTTGTAATAGTTGTAAATCAGTCACATACTATCTGAGTGAAGTGCTACTTTTTGTTGCAGTGGGAAATGTATGACTGATTTTTTGTAGTCACACATCTGTCGCAGATCGCATGTGGAGAATAGGGGTGCCCTATGATACCCACAAAATTTATAATAATTGACCTTTGTAAATTTTGTTGACATCCAAAAATATAAATTTAATTTTAACCCAGTAAAGGACTACTTAGCCTAATACAAAAGTAAAAAATAGGCCCAAACGTATTTGCTTAACCTAATTGATCAGTTTTTAAATTTTTGTTTGTTGATAATATATCAATAAACTTAAAACTTCCTATGTGATAGTATTTGTTCTCTTTTTTTTTTTGGTCATTTGATAGTATTTGTTCTCTGATAATGCTCAAGTTGCAAAACTATTATTAAAGCTAAGAATATTAAATGAGTATTGAAGTTTTAAAGAATATTAAGAAGGTAGAATTAATTTCAATATATTCATTACCTTTTTTATTTTTGATTTTCTTTAACTCTTGTAATCGAATTGATTAAATCAATGCTATCAGATGGTTTTACTTTTGCCTGAGTTGATTTCAATCTTTGAAAGTTGTTTCTATACAATGTATATTGCAAAGACTAATTTTCATAATCGTATTGTGATACATTTTTCAGAGATTGTCTAGTTTTTTATATTGAAAATAAGTACTTGATAGTGTGACCAATGAAACAATGATACAAAATTTCCAGAATATGACTAAGCATAGGATATGTATTTAATATAGCTATTTATAGTGACATTCTCTTATGATTAAATTTATTTGTGTTTTAAGCCCAAAACATAATAATTATATGCTCTATTGTATTTTTTTAACCCTCATAGATCAAAATCTTGGCTCAACTACTGGACACTATGATCCCTTCACAATCAACTCTAGCATAGAAACTCTTATCATCAGAATGTTGATTCTCTAAGCCATCAAAAAATTGAACTAAAAAATGGTGCACCAAAAAACTTCTCATTTGTCTTCAACTCATGATATCTTCTCGATGGTGCCCTCATAACAACATACTATGGAGATGAGTCCGTTTCTCTAGAATAAAAACCTTTTTTGTCTGTGATGGTAAAATATATGGGCCCCGGGTATCTGGCATTTGGTTCATATGAAGGTTAACAAGTGTGAAGCCATCTTTTTCCTTCACACCGTAGCCTTTTTTAGCCCAAATGCGTTTGATTAATGGTACTGTAAATATATGATAATACAAAAGTATCATCTCCTTTATCACTCCATAGTATGTAACTATACTAACCATTTGTTTAGTATCCTGATATGCATCATATTTACATAGATTTTCATGCATATTTACATCATTTTTCTTAGAGTTATAGTCATATTCATTCATCTTAGAATAGCTTTCTTTCATTTTTGCATTTTAGAGTTATAGATAGATCGAGTCGTATATTTTCTCGTTTTGAGTCATTTTAGGTGATTTGGAGCTATGTATGGAGGATGGAGGATTGGAGACTTGTGAATGGATATAAAAGCAAGGAGATGAAGTACAATTTATCTAACAAACAAGGAAAGTTGGTTGCTGAGAACCTTGACCTTTTTGGTTAAGACAATGCCTTTGGTGAAGAACCGCTACTACATGTTTGAAGATGCTAATCTATGAAAGCCTTCACATAAACGGAATTGGCTGAAATTTAAACACAAGATACCCACAAGAGTTAGCTTTCATATGGAAGGGGTTTGAAGAAATTTGAACAAGTGGTTAGGAATATATGACGATTTTACTCAAGATAATTCATTCTGCCGCGAAGATTAGCCAACAATTTTCTGGGGAAGCTAAAGTCGACCTAGAGGTCGATGAGGGAGGTCGACGCCAAACCAAACAGCTCAAAAAACTTCTGAAACTCACAGGGCAGTCATCCAGGTCGACGTGGGAAGGTCGACCATAGTAACACACATTTTTATTTTGAGTTATTTGACCCGGTTTGTCTCAAATCGACTATGATCCGTTTTTACACATTAAAACCCAAATGTTTATGGTTTTTTGAGCAATTTTTGAATCTTATTTTTATTACTTTGAGCACCCACTGATGTGATAATGGAGCAACAACAAGAACTGGAAGACATGGAGCAAGATGATATTATGGAGCTTGAAGCGGAGGAAGTACAACAAGCATTGTAGCTACCTATTAGACCTATTACTTGAGCTAAAGCTAAGTTACTTGAGCAGGCTATTAGCACAATGCTACTTCAAGCCAAAAGTAACCTTAGTCTTATGGCTTATCCGACCATATTGGTTGTGATTCAAGCCGACTAAGGTTGTCAATGGGAGGTATGTTCTTACACTCTTTTCCTTTTTGCTAGTTTTGTCCTTTTGGGTTTTCTAGCACAAGGTTTTTAACGAGCGTTGTTAACACACACTTTACACTACAACCCCGTTGGAGACATGCTTATAACATATTTATAACATGCTTTATAAACGCTTTATAAAACCGGTAAAGAGAAGAATAAATCGGTTAAGTGAATAAGTGGGCTTCTTTTATGTTCTTATTTGTTTTATGTCTTTTATTAGCCAAGTGTGTCTACAGCCTTCTAAGAAGCAACCCATTTCCGTGGCTATATAAGCACAAGAACTCTAATGTAATCATCATCGAACCTTTTACTTCTAAGCACTTTTGCCGGTTTGATCATTGAGGTTTTCCTCTAGCTTGCTAGTTCTTTGGTGTGTCATATCCAGATTATTAGCGAGGTTTGAAGACTAAGAGCCTTCCATATCTCTTGGTAGTTCAGTTCTATTCACCCCTTTTCAATTGCTTTTTATATCCGACCTTTCAGCTTCATTTCATTTTGCTGCATCCATTCGCTTCCGCTGATCATCTTGTGGTTCCTTTGGGTCAAGCGCTGCCTTTGTTTGGCTCCACGACTTCATTAATCCACCGGGAAATCCATTTCCTTCATCTAGAGTCGCGCCTTTTCATCTTCTAACTGGCAGATTTTCCATTGGTCACTAGTTTGCGAGACGCACCACTAGTTTCGTCTAATTACCGCTTGAGCGTGTGTCCGAGCCATTCCTAATCCTCATTAGGATCGGATCACCCACTTGAGAGAGAGAGGGAGAATAGTTGGAGTGATCATCATCTCCCATCTATTGAGATTTCGTCATCCTTTCTCTTATCTTTTTTTTTTCATTTTGTCTATGCTTTTGTTTATAATTAATTTCTCATTTTGTTTCATCTCTTTGGTATTTAGTGGTGAAGCGATAGGTTGATGGTAATTAGGTAAATCTTAGGATTTGATGGTTGAATCTTGTGTTTATGTTGATAGATCTATGGATTCCTTCACTTAAAGGGGTTTTAATGCTAGATTCAACTTGATCAATTGGATTTAGAAACTCGGAAGTTTATCGCCAGATAGGTGTTTGATGAAATTCCCGAATGACTTTTTTGTGAGATTTTCTTCTCTAGCCATTGAGAGATGAAGTTAGAGTGATTAGTGGTCTTAGTGAGCTCATTTGTAATGCTTGTTAGTCTTTGAATTGACAATAAAAGTTAGTTTGATTGATTGACTAGGAAAGAATTCATTGCCATGAGAGTGAGATGTTCTATTGTTGTGTCTCATGCCTTTGGATAGTTCTTAATGAGTTTTATACATCATTCATTCGATTATCATTTTCCTTTGATCAATTTCTTTGCCTAACTTTAAAATAGGCTTTTAACCTAGTGGGTACCCAGAACCCACAAAACATTACAGGCTTTTTAATACATTTTTAAGCTCAGAAAAAGTTAGGTTTAAAACAGGCTGAGTATCCATTATTCTAAAGTCCTATATAGGTTTACCATATTTGGTAATGAGTACCTGCTAGATACCCATGAATCTAAAGTATTATTTCTCTTCTTTTTTTACAATTTCTCATTGTTTTACTTTCCCTCCTTTTTTTTTACTTTTTTCCACTTTTTACTTTTTCTCCACTTTTTACTCTCTTTCTTTTTTTACTCTCTCTCCTTTTTTTATTCAGTCTTCTCTTTTTTATTCTCTCTTCTCGTTTTACTATGTCTCGTCTTTTTATTCTCTGTTCTCATTTTACTCTTTCTCCTCATTTTACTCTCTCTCGTCTCTTTACTCTCTCTCCTTTTTTTACTATCTCTCCTTTTTTACCCTGTCTCTTCTTTTTACTCTCTCTCCTCTTTTTACTCTCTCCTCTTTTTACTCGCTCCTCTTTTTACTCTCTTTTCTTCTTTCTAGTCTCTCTCCTCTTTTTACTCTTTCTCCTCCTTTTACTGTCTCTCCTCTTTTTACTGTCTCTCCTTTTTTTACTCTCTCTCCTTTTTTATTCTCTCTCCTTTTTTACTCTCTCTCCTCTTTTTACTCTCTCCCCTCCTTTTACTCTCTCTCCTCTTTTTACTCTCTTTCCTCTTCTTACTCTCTCTCCTCTTTTTTACTCTCTCTTCTTATTACTCTCTCTCCTCTTTTTACTCTCTCCTCTTTTTACTCTCTCTCCTCTTTTTACTCTTTCTCTTCTCATTACTCTCTCCTATTTTTGATCATTCTCCTCATTTTATTCTTGCTCCTATTTTTTATTTGACTTTATAAACAAAAGTAATTGTTTTCGTAAAAACAACTAAACTCGAGTGCCCGTGGGTACTCATGGGTAACCCAATAATTTAGTGGGTTACCCATGGATAACACAAAATCTACTGGGTTTTTTTCTGGGCTTTATAAATATGAATTTTTTTAACACAGGATTAAATTGGGCTCGGGTCAGGCCGGGCTTTTTTCCTATCACAACATCCCTACCTAAAACCTATAGCTAGTTTGTGCTTTGTCTTTGTTAAGTTTGCTATTCATTAGTGCTAGTTGAGTTTGCTTTGGTCTTTGTTTTTGTTGATCTTTGTTTGGCTTAGTTCACTTTGTCTAAGATTTAGTAGTCTTTACTTCACATCACTTCTATTGCTTTAGCTTAAGTCGAAATTATTGCAATCTTAGTTGATTCAAGATTCTTTGTGGATTCGATCCTCAAGTATTACATTGACGTATTGCACTTGTTGATTAATAGGTATTAAAGAGTGTTTATCAATTTGGCGTCGTTACCCAGGAACCTGTTGCAATTAGCCATTAGGAATTGGATTCGAATTAAGACTAGAGACTTTATTTTTGTTTGGTTACTAATTCTTTGAGTTTGTTGCCTATTATTTTTCTTGAAGGTGCAGGCAATTAAGGAGAAAATAAGGAGAAATTCTTGAGGGTAATCCGAATTTGGTAGCACTTGAAAGGGCTAATAGAAGGGCAGCCAACAAGAGACGAGCAAAAGAGCAAGATAATCACTTGAGATGCCTAGGTATGGACAACCAAGGCGACATCCCACTAGGGGAACGAAATGAACAGCCTCCAAGGGGGCTTTTGATGAGCCAAATTTTAGGGAAGTTTGTAATGGTATCCTTACTCCAAATATTACGGCCAAAAACTTCGAGGTGAAGTCGAGCTTGATCAAAATGTCTCAAAACCAACATTACAATGGGCTGCCATTGGAAGACCCTTTGGATCACCTTGATCTATTTGAGAGACTTTGTAGGACAGTGAAAATGAATGGTGTCCATGAGGATGCAATCAAGATGATATTGTTTCCTTTTTCTCTTGGGAACAAGGCTGCACAATGGGAGAGAAATATCCCCTCAAAATTGGTATCTACTCGGGATATGGTGAAGAAGGAGTTTGTTACAAAATTCTACCCAAAGCAAAAGACGTCCAAGCTTAGAAACGACATCTCTAGTTTCAAGAAAAGTGGGAATGAAAATCTCTATAAAGCATGAGGAAAACTAAAGGAGTACACGAGGAGTTGTCCACATCATGGGGTATCAAAAGAATGTCTCTTAGGGATCTTCTACAGAGGGACAATGGAGCATTATCGGATAGCTATGGACACGATCAGCTATGGTAGTTTTTCTAGTTTGACTGCAGTTCAAGGGGAGCAATTATTGAGAATCTTGCTTAGAGTGAGGCCTGCTATGGAGGAGATTATGATCGGAACATGAGGGATTCAGATTTGGAGAGCCAAAGGTATAAGAGCTGAGTTAGAAGTTAGACAAATTGAGAAAAGTCTTCCTTGTGAACCAAAAGGTTGTGAATTACATAGGAGAGGTTGATCAAGAAGTGGTTTATGATGGTAGTGAGAGAATGCAAGAGGAAGTTAACTACTTGGGGAATTAAAGCAACTACCAAGGAGGTTACCAAAATCGTCCGTACAATCAAAACTATAGGAACAATAACCTTTCCTATAAGAGTAACAATGTGAGAATCTTCAAGACCAATACTACCCACCAAAAGCACCTCAAGAGCCCATTGAACCTTTACTCATTGGAAATCAAGATTAGACCCTCAGGACAGCAAAAGGAAAACAACTATCAACCGGTTTAAGTGAGTGAGGAAGGTGATATTATAACCATGATGAGGCAAATCATTGAAGGGCAAGCAAAAGCATATCTAGAGTTGACTAAGCGGCTAGATAAGATTGAACACAAGGTTGATGTTAGTCACAGTGAATCTCAAGCTAAGTTTGAAGACATCTACTCTTATTTGAAGACACTTGATAATCAAATTGCACAAGTGGCTTTCACAAGCCAAAGACTAGTTGGAGCACTTCCCAGAAAACCATAACCTAACCCAAAAGCATATTGCAAGTCGATTACGCTCAGGAATGGTAAAGAACTTCCATAAAGGGGAGATAAGCTGCAAGGGGAAAAAGAGGCAACTGATGAAGAAAATGATGTTCTGCTTCTAGAAGAAGTTCTAGTAGGGGTGAGTGAAGAGGTTAAGGATTCTCAAGAACCCATTAAGGAAAATGATGAGTTTTTAGAGAAAGCAAGGAGCTACATTCCACCACCATGAGCCTAAGTTGCCTTTTCTGGGTTGCTTCAAGAAGCAGATATTGGCCAAGCAAAGAGAAAAGTGTTTGGAACTTATGGATGGTGTGAAGGTCAAAATGCCTTTGATAAATATGATAAGAACTAACCCAACATATTATAGATTCTTGAAGGATATAGTGACCAACAAGCAAAAAATATAATAAGGAATGATTATGGTTAGTTACCAATGTAGTGTCATCATCAAACGTTCTTTGCCAAAGAAGTTAAAGGATCCGAGAAGCTTCACTCTACCTTGTGCTCTTGGATCCTTGCATTTCCCTAAGTGCTTATGAGATCTTGGATCAAGTGTGAATTTCATGCCCCTAGCTGCTACAAAAAGGATAGGAATTACATTATTTCATGCCCATAACTGGTTGTTATTGTTGAGGATTTGCCCTTGAGAGTAGGTGACTTTGATGTACTGACTTTGTGGTTCTTGAGATGGATGAGGAACTGGTGGTTCCCATATTCTTGGGAGGCCTTTTTTGCTACAGGATGTGCCCATATTAATTGTAGGAGAGGTCGGATCGGTTTACAATTGGGAGGTTTGATTGACAACTTTGAGATTAAGAGGATCATGGACAATCCGGATGTCGGGAAACGATGCTTTCTTATTGATCGTTTTCCTTTGATCAATTTCCTTTCCTAAAACCTATTTCTAGTTTGTGCTCTGTCTTTGTTTAGTTTGCTAGTCATTCGTCATAGTTGTGTTTGCTTTGGTCTTTGTTTGCTTGATCTTTTTTTGGTTTAGTTCACTTTGTCTAAGTATTAGTAGTCTTTACTTCACATCACACTACAAGAAAACACGCGTTTTGCGACTGCAAAATGCGACTGAATATTCAGTCGCAAAACTTGTAACTGATTTAAAACTGAAATGAGACTAAATTGCTACTGAAATAAAAAAATCTCAAATCAGTCGTAAATATGTGACTAACTAAAACAGTTGCAAAAAACTTGCAAAAGTACGACTGATGTAAGACTTAATAGAGACTGAATAAAATTAGTCTCACTTTTGTAGCATATTTGCCACTCACTTGCGACTAAAACATTAGTTTCGACACAACAGTCGTAGTTCAGCTGCAAAATATTAGTGATGTAAATCCTGTCGAGAAATCTAACACTTATCAATATTTCTAAAATACATTTGTTAATATAGTTGCATAGTAGTTGCAATTTTGCAACTGATTTGCGAGCAAATGTCAATATTTAAAAACCAGTTGCAAAGTAGTGACAATGTTTGTAACTAATTAGTGACTGATTTCCTCAACCAGTCGCAGATTAGTAGCAATTTTGTGGACTAATATATAGAATACTTAATAATTCACAATTTTGATTAATTGAAATGTTCCAATTTGTAGATTTATATTGCTAAATGATGTTTATATATTATAGTGTCCAACTTTTGATGATTACATGCATAAATTTTCAAAATATATCATACTTACAATGAAACACATATACAAACTTGTTAGTGTATATATCTTTTGGTTTCCGTCTCAATTTAAAGACAAATTAATGTTATTCTCAATATTATTTAAAAGAGTTAATGTTATTAAATACAATGTAGTATGTAGTTTATATAATACATAGAGACGAAAACATAATATTTCAACGCGAAAACAAATTTCAATATAATATGCTGCCTCGGATATTGACGAATAGAACAATGTGGATGAAAAACAATATTTTAAACACAAGAAAATTGTATTTATATAAAAAATTTATGCGTTTCTTACAATATAAGTGTGTTTGAAATGATATTGTCTTCCTTGTAGAAGATTATACATAGCCGTAAATTCCAGCAAAGTTTTCGGGTAAAACCGAACATACTAATTTTACGTAATATATATTTATCGTTGCGCTACTGGTCTGATAGATTTCCGTAGCCCATTGGTTAATGGGGTACTAGCAAAGCCCATTATTAACTTCAGGTCACGGGTTCGAATCTCTTTTTGTTGTTTTTAATAATTAGTTTGCGACTGAAGTGAGACTACGTGGACAAATCAGTCTCAATTCGGTCGCAAAACCAAATTGAAAAAAAAACCAAATGGGTTTCGAACCTTGACCTGTCAAAGATAAGAGGCTTTTTTAATATCCGATTATCATTAGGCTATCAGATTGTTTTGAAAATCAACGCAGAAACTAATATATATAAGGTTATGTTCATATGTTCGGTTTTACAAAAATTCCCGAGAATTTGCGGAATTCAGTTTCGTTCGAAATTAATATTCTTTCAAGAGTTAATGGTAATGAATACAATAAAGTGTATATTTCATACAATTCATAGAGACGGAAACACAAGTCTGAGAATGATTAGAATGAGAAGTAAGCATGAAGTAATATATAAGTTTAATGAGATTGTTTCCATAAACTCCAATGTGTTTTCTAAATAAATACAAAACTTCATATATAATCTTTTCGAATTAGATAATACGATGTATAAACATAATGTATGAACGTAAAATGAAGTTTTGGAAATATTTTCTTCACGATATGTTGCCAAAATCAATAATTTTTAAAAATCAGTCACACATTAGTCTCAGAATTTTGAGACTGATCTGCGACTACAATACAAATCAGTTACAGATCAGTTACAAATATTGAGACTGATCTGTGACTATGTTGTTTTTCCTCCTGTAAGTCGCATATCAGTCACAATATTTGTAACTAATCTGTGACTGATTTGTATTGTAGTCGCAGATCAGTCTCAAAATTCTGTCACTGATCTGTGACTGATTTTTAAAACTATCAATTTTGGCAACATAATGTGAAGAAAATATTTTCAAAACTTCATTTTACATTCATACATTATTTTATACATCGTATTATCTAATTCGAAAAGATTGTATATGAAGTTTTGTATTTATTTAAAAAACACATTCGAGTTTATGGAAACTTTAGTCGCAAAATAATTATTAAAAACAACAAAACGGGATTCGAACCCGTGACCTGAAGTTACTAATGGGCTTTTTTAGTACTCCATTAACCAATGGGCTATGGAAATCTATCAGACAATTGGCGCAACGATAAATATATATTATATAAAATTAGTATGTTCGGTTTTACCCAAAAACTTTGCCGGAATTTACAGCTAGGCCTGGGCATTCGGGTAGCCGTACCCTATTGGGTTTCGGGTATTTCGGGTTTACTCATATAAGACCTGATCGGTTATTTTTACGGATTCAAGTCGGGTTTGGGTATTTAATTTCTGGTTCGGGTCAGGTTCGGTTCTTATAAAATACTTTAGTTCGGGTCAGGTTTGATTCGGGTTTGGGTAGGGTTCGGATATCCGTATTTTTATTTAATCGTTTATAGAATTTATTTTAGAAAACCTATTCGGGTATTTTACATCGGGTTCGGGTATTTCAGATCGGATTCGGATTGGATTTCGGGTTTCGGAAATTTTTGTAAAACCGAACATATGAAAGTTACCTAATATATATTAATAGCTTCGTTCAATGCTCGAAAGAGTCCTATAGCCTAGTGTCTAGCGGATTACCACAAAAGCCAGACGTCAAGGGTTCGAATCCCAGCTTTTTTTTTCACTTTGCGTTGCGACTAATATGAGGCTGCACACTGCACTTAAAATAAAATAATTGCAACTGATATGAGACTGCACTTAAAATAGTTGCAACTGATATGATACTGCACATATTCAGTCTCAACTTTTTCCTTTGTATTTCCCGACCCATCTTCTTCCTCCATCGACTGAAATTACCAAAATTTCTCACAATTCTCTCACGATTGGTTTTGATTGCAACTGTTCTACTCTAGATTATGTCACACTCAAGGAGATCTAGATTGGGTAGAGGTGGTGGCTCAAATAGGGGGAGATTAGGGCATGGAAGTGCACCGCCGTTGAGCTCCACTCCTTCTTCCTCCGCCATGCCGGCGACAGGGCCGCCGATGCCGGTGATTCGAGCTCCCGTCGGTGGATCTACTGGCTTTGCTGCTCCCAATTTGAACGCTTCATGGAATGGAGAAAATCAACAAAACATGGATGAGGGATTTTCAGTAAACGAAGACAATCAAACACAACAAATGACTCTAGAAGATCTACTTGCTGATGAAGGACGAAAATCATTTCCCACTTTGGATCCATTTCCGAAAAAAAAAACACAATTTGGTATGAAAATCTCTTCTCTCTTCTCTCTGTCTTAGGTTAGAGACCGTTTTCGATATGATAATTTTAAAATTTCTACATCAATGTTCTTGTGTAAAGCTTGAATTGCTTAGGTTTTGTGTCTATGCGTAGATATTGAAATGGATATAAACCTGTGATTTGGAGAAGTTTATAAACGCTAGTATAAATGCTAGTATAAACCTGTGATTTGGAGATGTTTATAAACGCTAGTATAAACCTATGATTTGGAGAAGTTTATAGACGCTAGTTATGATCTCTTATTTTCTCGGACTATTGGAAGAATTAGAACCATACGTACCTCTATTTTTTTGGTTTTTATTCAAGTTCACAAAATAAAAAAAGGTTCTGAATAGCTTTTAAGCTGGGCCTGGTTTTTGTGTGTATAATCCAGACAGTGTCATTATAAACTTCTGCTCTGATCTTGTGCAAATCCTTTACATGTTTTGAAGATCTTTATTTTTTGTTGTGTATATAGTAACTTGTTGTCACTAATGGCATCGACTTGTTGATATGGTATTTTAGTATGTTAAGTATGTTTAGTTAGTGTTGTGATAATTCAATAAGTTGGAAACTAATCATTCATAAGCTCTGTCCATATTTCTCGTTTTATATGTTCAGTATGTTTATGAATTATGACAGGTTACTCGAGACCGAGACGGTGTTATTCCAAATTCTTGCGGGGACATATTCAGGGGAGGGAATGAGGATTCATGGTTGAGTTGGACTACTATTCCTCTGGAAAAGCCAGATGGTTTTTTGTCAAGTTTGTGGTATAAAATTTTCCCAATTTTTCTCAGTACTCTATTTAATTTCCTACTTACCTCTAACATATTTTTGGTTCCGATTTTGTAGCAAACATATTACTAGAACCCCTCCATAACACAGACCGTCCGAGAAGAGTTTGAGAAAGTCGGTGTCAAGCTAATGAAAGGAATGGTGACTCAAGCGAAGAGGAAAGGTAACTGTCCCAAGTGGATGAGGTCTGATATTTATAATAAATTGTGTGAGCACTGGGGTACGGCGAAGGCGATTGCAAAGAGTGAGAAAACCCACGTGGCTTGATACTCTGATCGTAACGGCCTCGGACCGCATAAGCATGTCGCAGGACGGAAGACTTTCTACCGTGTTAAGTGTGATCTGGTAATTATTTTTAATAATATTACTTGTAAATTATTAAATTTCTATATTACTATTATATATGTTTTTTTGTTTTCAAGAAGACAAGTTTAAACGACCTGCTACAATCAGTGAAGTGTTTCTGAAGACACATACAAATTCGACCGGGAGCTTTGTGGATTTGAAGGCAAAGCAGATTTCAGAGATTTTTGAGGAGAAGCGAAGCGATTTCAGGCAATCTTAGATGGACAGTAACACCAATGTATCAGACGGTGCTTCTCAGACTGTAGCGCTTACTGTGGAGCAGGAGGACGAGATATTCCTTCAGGTATTTGTTTCTGTTGTTTTACTTTTCTCTTATAATTTATTAATAATTTTGTAACATTGTTTTTGTTTTTTAGTGTACTAAGCCTGATCACAGAGACAACCAATACGGACTCGGAATTCTCGATCGGACGTACGGTGCTTCGAAAGTAAAGGGACTCGCCCAGTATTCTGTCACAGATACGATTTCAGATTTTGAGAAGCACTTGAATTCTACGAAGCAAGAGTTCGCAAGCTACAAGCAAACAATGGAGCAAGATATGACACTACTCAAGCAGCATAACTTCGCGCTTCTATAGTACTTGCAAGCAAAAGACCCGTCTTTCCCAGCTCACTTGGTTTCGATGCCTCCTCCTCCACAGCGTAATGGTTCAGGATTGTCTTATGCAGCTAATCTGATTGATCCATTTCCTCGGGAACTCTACTTCTTCGATTCGAAGTGATTTTATTTGATTATGTTTCTTTACACTACTAGTTTTATGTATTTTTAATTTTTTGTTTATAAACAATTTTTTTTGTAAGATTAGTTAAAAAATTTAAAACTTATTTTGAAAGAATTAAAATCAAGTAGACAAAAAAAAGAACTAAAATTGTATTACCTAAAGTTAAATTTTAAAAATGGAATTCATATTACTATGCGACTAATTTGCAACTGAAAAATGCAACTGATTTGCTACTTAACGAAGTGTGAGTGATATGCAACTGATGATAATGCGACTAATATGCAACTGAAAAATGCAATTGATTTGCTACTTACCAAAGTGTGACTGATATGCAACTGATGATAATGCGACTAATATGCAACTGTTACACGTGCAACTGATTTGCTACTTACAAAACAGTGACTGACATGCAACTGATACATATGCGACTAATATGCAACTGAATATAGTGCAACTAATTTGCTACTAAAAAATATTATCTTGCAACTGAAGTGCGACTAGAGTTTTGAGACTGATTTCGGGAATCTCAAATTAGTCGCTTTTTTGAGACTAAAGTGCAACTGGGTATTTGAGACTAATTTTTGGTATCTCAAATTAGTCGTTTTTTTGAGACTAAAGTGCGACTGATAAAAATTGCGACTAAGACTTTCCAACTGTTTTAATTAGTCGCAAATCAGTTTTACTCTTGTAATATGCGACCGAAATGCAACTGATTGTGTAGTTGAAAATGGACTATTTTCTTGTAGTGTCACTTATATTTCTTTAGCTTTAGTCCAAATTCTTGCAATCCTAGTGTGTTGGTTCTAGATTGTCTATGGATTTAATCCTCAAGTATTACATTGATGTGTTGCACTTGTTGATGAATTGGTATTCAAAAGTGCTTATCACATCCCGTGCAGTATATCTACACATGCTGAAAGTTTCATATGCCACTTATGAAATAGTGTCTTACGCTTCATCTTATATATGTGAATTGATACCCATTAATGGAAAACCCTTTAAAAGTTTCTGCAGTATGTCGTGGTCCATATGTGAACCCTTTCAGCTTCATAGAATGATCTTCTGAGTTAGAAGGTCTTTAATATTGTTGCAAAATCATCATAAATAGAAATTATTGATATGATATTTTCATAGCATAGTTCATCAAAACCTCTTTCTTTATCAAATGTGCAAACAATTTAGTATGTTATTTTCATAGCATAGTTTCATTTGTAGCACATCGAGTACCCGTAGCTTGCAATTCTTCTAAGTGCATCCGAATTGCAGTAATACATTAGTCACACAAGCCTACAAGTATAGTGAAACTTACTCTACATAAGGATCCATAACAGCCAAGTTCATCAAGATATATCGGTGTGCTATGTCTCTATCTTTATTTGAAAGAGTAACTTATATTCCCTTGTGTAATGTCTAACCTTCAGCAATCGTTCCAGTTGTCTCGACATCTTCGTTATGGTTTACTGTATCTTGCACTAGAAAGATTCAAGTTCTTGTTTATGGCGCTATACACATTTGTAGCAGGGCATAGAAACATGCGTAAAGTAGTGGTGATCGATGGAACTCACCTGAAAGGGAAATTAGGTGGTTGTATGCTAGCAGTGAGTGCCCAGGATGGGAACTTCTAGATCTTCCCATTGGCATTTGCAATAATCAACAGCGAGAACGATGAATCGTGGACTTGGTTTATGCAGAAGCTAGTGTTAATGGTGCCAGATGATAGTGAGCTGGTATTTGTCTCAGAAAGGCACTCATCTATATATGCAAGCATTAGGAAGGTAAGGAAAACGAAACCTGATAGATACGCAATTATAGTTTACAACCAGTGGTGACATGTAATAATTACAGGTATACCTGAAAGCTAGCCATGGCGCGTGTATCGTGCACTTGAAAAGGAACATTCTAGCCATCTTCAAACGCAACGTCCTTGGTTGTCTGGTATCAAAAGCTACAAGAGCATATCAGACAGAGGAGTTTTACTGAATCTTTGGGGAAATTCATGACCTTAATTCAAAATGTCTGGATTACCTCATAGCAATGGGGTTTGACCACTGGACAAGGTCCCAGATCCGGGGAGATAGGTTAACATTATGACTATCAACATAGTGGAATTATTGAACAATGTTCTTGGCAGTGTGAGGGAGTACCCCATTATAGCCATAGTAGAAGCTATCCAGTCAAGGTTGATGAGTTGGTTTGCATTGAGGAGGGAAGCTGCTAAGAAGGATGATAATATCTTAACACCAATGGTCCAACAGATAGTTATAGATAAGTTTGAAAAAGCATAAGGGATGACAATAACGAAAGTAGCTGCTAAGGAGTACGAAGTGAGGGATAGGGACAACAAATGTTTTGTTGTTAACCTAACAGACAAAGTGTACAGTTGCAGGGAATTCCAATTGTTTCAGATGCCTTGAAAGCATGGTATAGTGGCAGATTTGCAGGAGGTTTTAAAGTTGACAACTTGGTTGGGAAAATGTATACGGTAGCTTGCTTAAGGCTAGCTTATGCGAAGAAGGTGATGTCAGTGCTAGATGTATGTTCCCTGGTGCCTTGCCCAATTATTAAAGGAAGTAATGACCTATGTTTATCATCTGTGAGGCGACCTCGAAGAAGGCCTAAAAAGAGACACCTTTTCTCAAGGGATAAGTATAAACTAAGCTTGTCTGTTTAACACCGTGCATGTTATGCTACATATGTACAAAACTCTTTGTTGCTTTCAAAAATATAAATTATGTATTCAGAGAAGAGGATGAAGCATTGTGGCCGGTGTCAGAGGTTGGGGCACAACAAGGCAACGTGCAAGTTTCCACCTCTAGGAGAACGTGTAGTAATATAGTTAAAACAACAAAGTTACGTATACGTTGTTGGTGACAAAAATTATGTAATGTGCAGAATGATGTCGCCTAAAAAGGACGGCATCGTGGAGTACTTTTAGATGTTGTTGAAAGGGCTGGAGACAAGTGTTGTGCGAGCTGCAAGCACCACAATGTTAAATATAATAAGAATGGATAGAAGGCATGCCTCTCCATGAACCGTAATGTATAATTACTTTCGCTCGTTGTTTTATCCAATTCCCCTTTGACAAACATTGTAGAAATGTTATCGTGAAAGTTGTGCAATATTAAGTAGTGGATAACACTTTATTACTTTAAATTTCACATTTTAATTTTTGCCCTTTATGGGCCATTAGTATAAGATCATGTCCTTGTTTGTATACATGTACAATTTGGTGTTATGGTGTAACTGGATGTAATGAATGTGTCTGCCACTTCATAGACATGTACAGAATCTGGTATCTCCCTATACATTTATGTTATGTAAAAATAAGATAGAACTTAGATGTCGTGTTGAAGTTTGTCTAGTTTCATGGTAAAATACGATGGCAAGTTTTATAAATTTAGGTGAATTGTCGTTGTGTGTCAAGTTTCTCAAATTAAGTCTTGCCTTTAAGTATTAGATCATTCCATTGTATGTATACATGTACAAGATCTGGTGTTGCAGTTCAACTAGACATAACAAATGTGTCTTACACTTCATAGACATGTACAGATTTTGGTATCGCCATATACATTTATGTTATGTCAATAAATTAGAACTTAGATGTAGTGTTGAAGTCTGTCTAGTTTCATGGTAAAATATGACGGCAAGTTTATATAAATTTAGGTGAAGTGTTGTTGTCTGTCCAGTTTCTCAATTTAAGTTTTGCCCTTAAGTACTAGATACATGTACAAAATCTGGTGTCGCGAGACAACTAGCCTTAACGAATGTGTATTACAATGCATAGACATGTACAGATAATGGTATTCCATTCTAACTTAAGTTAAATTAAGATAGAACTTAGATGTAGTGTTGAACTCTGTCAAGTTTCTTGGTAAATTTTCATGGCAAGTATTATAAATTTAGATGAAGTATTGTTGTCTCACATGTACAGATTCTTGTATGGAAGTATGACTGGTACGGAATATAAACTGAGTTTTGTTATGTAAATAGCACAGGATGACTAGTCGAGATGGATTAGGTTTGAGGTAGCACAGTTGACATAAAAGATTGAAGCTGCCATTGTGTGGGGTAAACAGAATAGGACATGGAAACAGGATAACAAACATGGGAACAGAAGACCCCGCCAGGTTTGGTGTAAAAGTAACGAGCTTTACACAAGAATCATGGTAGCAACCAGCTTTTAACGTGGGCGTCCAACAACACCAGAATAAATAAGAGCGCAACAACACCAGAATCAACAGGAGCACGAACCTGAGGTAGACATTTGATGCATTCGATGGGGATTGATTTTGGACAGAAATTAGCCATATGTTGATTGCCACAAGCCTGGCAAATCAAATGTGGAAACATGGTGGACAATGAGACTAGTGCTTCTCTAACTTGGGTATCACTGACCACCTTCACATTGGTGTCTAAGATATAGATTTTGGGGATATCGAGGTCAATAGCTAGTGCAACCCAAGACTTCTTATCAAAGTTGAAAGGCATGTAGATCACGTCAACTTGGATTAGTAGCTCGCCCATGTCGTCGTTGCCAACACCAAGGACTGCGTAATGGGAAAAGGTAAGGCTGAGCAAAATTTAAAACACAACTAAAGTTCAAGTTCTGGTTCAAGTTAGGTCAACCCAAAAAAGGTAGTGCTTGGGAGAACTATCTATATGTATACTGTATCAGGTTAAGCCGCACTAACATGCATCAATTAGACCTTTCCCAAACTAGAACGTAGCAGGCTTAGAGAATTTCTTAAACTTTGAATAGATCTTCGACAACATTGTTAGTAATGTGGTGTTGAATGTTTCTATTCTGAAAATATGGGTATCTACATCATCGCTTCTCAAAATGTGTCTTGCAAACTTGATAAGTGCATCCATCAGTGTTTCGGGGACTTGTTTCTTTCTCTCGATAAGATCAATGATGTCCTGAAACATTAGGGAAAGACCGTGTATAGCTTTAACAGCCAACAAATGATGTGTGCATTAGTTACTAGAGCAAAAAAACATATAGACAGGAAGCCCCATTGTAGTAGGCAAACCTGGTAGACTTCAATTTCTCAACAGATTTCGTGTACCTAGCCTCAGGATCCTCACAACAGTCCCCTGGGGATGGGTGGCCCATTGTCGTCTTCATCTTCTTATCACATATGAACATCCTATCCAGCTTTGAGGAAAAGATGCGGGGCCTTTTGTTGCGCATGTACATGGACAAAAGGTCATTGTCATTTTGTACAAGCTTCTGTGGAGTTGGGGAGGCGAGCGTGGCTCACTCGCAACCTGCCAAACATCTTGTGTTAGTCCTAGTCCTAAAGAGAACATGGAATGGAACGGATCCTGTTGAGTAAAACATAAAAGGTGTATATAAGTGTGTTGCGTGAATAGTACAAACAAAGAGATTGTGTGCATAGATCATCTACATCGTCAGATGAGTGTGAGGTCTCGTTGTCTTCTGAATTAGTAGCACGCGTGTCCGATTCGGCAAGAGTAACCTTGGACAAAAGAATGAAATGAGATACGTTTGGGGTTCTGCAGAAAACATAGAGATAATATCAAGAGGGAAAACTCAAATAGACCTTATCATCATCCCCCTCTGTAGATGTCGTGGAGTCATGGTCTTATTGGACAATCTTTGTTGTGCAGGCAAATGGCAAAAACTAGTTGCTAATAAACGTAGCTATTGGCCAAGCCTGTAAGGCATATGTTAGATTTTCTTGCCCTTTCTTTTGAAACTCAACAGAGGAAATGTGTAAGGAAAGTTATAACCAGCTAGTAGGGTGCGTAAGAGAACTACTTACTGCATGATGGGGTGGTGGATTAGACGCAAGAGCTTCTTTTGTTGTGTTTTCGACTCCCTGTGATCAACCAAAGATAATGAGGGGTGAATATGTAAACCAACTCAATATGTAAAGCAACTGCATAATATAGCCATGTCTCTATAAGTGTGCACATACAATGACATATATACCGTCACACCTTAATATGCGTGTGCACAGATATACGTGCTTACAAACTGTCATGACTACATGTGGCTCGTGACTACAAAACATTATGTCACACATTTGCTTTTATACCTTTGAGCTAGTTCGTTGTGTTGGAAGGACAGAGGAATCGTGGCCTTGCTGCACAATATTGTGCAAGCAGATGGCAATAAAATGTTGCTACTAAACGTAGCCTCTGGCCGAACTTGTCAAGCTTGCGTTAGTTTTTCATTATGGTCATGTTGTAAGTCACCATATCAAATGTGTAAGGATAGTTACAATTGTCAAGTAGGGAGGTGGTACAGTGGATGCAACATGTTGTGTTGTTGGGTTATCAACTCCTTGTCAAAACCAGAGCCAGTTAAGGGTAAGTGTGCAAGCATAGATGTCTAGACATGAGTATCACGGTACATGCACACTAGTAGCCCGGAATATATTTTTATCTCTATAAGTGTAAAGATTAGCCAGTTGAAGTAATAAGCATTTGCCTCGACAACGGGCATTGCACTGGGTGGAAGAGTTTGCTTGTTTCGAATGTCACACAAATATTTTTGTACCTTTGAGATTGATGTCTGCGTTGCAAGGACAATAGGGGGGTCCCTGTAATTGCAGGCTGCACATGTGAAGATGATAGATTAGTTATATGCTGCGGGTTAATAAAAAAACTTTGAGATGAACGCCATCCAAGAAAGCATTCAGGCTAAGTTGGTGTCCTCAAAACTAACCTCCGCATTAGGCAAAGTGGCACCGCAAAAGCAAACAATGCCATCATGAGTCTTGCCCTGTTCTACATATTAACGGCTAGGAGAGGTGGATGGATGTTGTTGGGCATGAGATTCAGAAAAATTCCCAACACAGTCATGGCGGCGAGATGACGAAGCTTGGGAAACATTTGTAGCATCATTGGGGGCCACCCCACCAGTGCCAAATGTATTCTGATGGTTAGAAACCCAGTCGCACAGTGTCTTCTGCAAAGCAAGAAACTTCTCATCAAGAACCTGTGAAAGGAAAGCCCGGTTGATGCACCACTCCTCAAGCAACTCTGTCAATTGTTCTCTGTCCACATAGTAACACAGTGCATCCCCGGAAGAGCCAGCCTCATTGATATTACTAGGATTCTTACTTTTATTGCCAGCACGTGCATTGGTTTTTAGCTTCTTTTGTTGTTTCCGAATTACCAAACCTTTCCCTCTGCGGTTCCTTTAGAAGATGTAGTGATCTCGAGATCAGTCGGTAGAACTCCACCGCGAAACAAAATGGTAGATGATATGCTCATGGGCAGCCCGAGTTGTCAATAGGTGGCAACATGCTTATAACACGCTTTATAAATGTTCTATAAAACCGGTAAAGGGAAGAATAAATCGGCTAAGTGGATAAGTGGGCAGCCCGAGTTCAACTACAACACCTCTAAGACATGGAACTAGACTATGGAGCCAAGATGAAGTGAAGCCAACTCATACCTTGATGCTTGAGATGAGTATTCAAGAAGATTAACCAAAGAGTGTGTAGTCTAATTGCACTCTTTTTTCTTTAAGTGAATTTTATCACATTGAGTTTTCTCCTTAAGGTTTTTAATGAGGCTTTTTGGTTATACTATCAAGAGACTCTTTTGGTTAATGAGTCTTAAACCCAAAAGAGGTCCAAAAACGTGGCATAAAGACTCAAAGAGGCAATTCAGAAGTCAAAAAGAAGAATTTAATGCTTATTACATTTTCCAGACAGATTTTTATTCCTTTTGTTTTCTAGATTGTTTTGGGAATGTCCAAGTCTCTTCTTCTTTCTCCCCTTTATATTTTCGTGATTTCAATTGTAATAACCATCTATCTTTTTAGCAAAAGCCTCTTTTAAGCATAGATCATGGATCTCTTTTCATTTGTCGAATAGTGATATTTTCCGACTTATCAAAGGGTTTTTCCGCAACCTTTTGTGGCATCAATCATTCAACATCTTGTGTTTGAGTTATGTGTCGTCTCCAGCCCAAGAATAACTGTCCTTCGTCTCGTCTTTGAGTTTGTTTGTCGTCTTCAAGTCGACCTTCTCTACTCTAGATCTTCAAAGTGCCAAAATTGGGATTGATTCCTTTGTGGGATCGTATCAAGTGGTATCAGAGCCAGAGCCAGGTTGGAGGTTGAGTCATTCCTTTCTATCATCTCTTATCTATCTCACATTCTTCATCCATTTTTCTCACCATCCATCATTCTGTTCTTAATAAGAAAATCATAAAAAGTGTGCTAACTTGTTAGTTTGTATCGAAATCATCATCAGTTTGCTTGATCATCACGTATCTCTTCATTTCCGCTGCATCCATATCGGGTTTTTTACATTCACCACCTCTTTTTCAAGTGATTCCTTGTTTTGATCTGGGTTGAAAACATTTTAAGGTGCTAAGTTCTTCACATGCCCATTCGTATTCACTAGATCTTTTGTTTGGTTGAATCGCAATTGTTTATCGTCTTGTTTCAATTTTCATAATTATTTAGTGTTTGATAAAATTGTAAATCCAATTGCATCTGAATCTAAAACGAGTCTAGTATTTTCTAAAATTGTTTTTGGAAATTTTTAACGTGATTTTATATTTTATTGTGTCTGATTAAGTTATACCGTCATTCTTAGTTTCTAAAAGAATTTGGTGTTATTTGAAGTGTTACTTTGTGCTGTTTTGAGTTCTCGACATTTGGACACTTTTACTGGGGATTTGTCTTTGATTATGTAGAATACCATGGAAGAAGAACAAGCATAGTATTCTGACCAAAGAACATATGATGAAAAGGACTACTACATGGACGAGTTTTTGACTGAATCTGAAGAAGTCTATGGTTCTGAAGTAGACAAAGAGGAGACTGATCCAAAACCACCAGGTTATGAATCTGATCAGTCAGGCGATACAAGAAATTCAACATGGAGCAAATCTTATCAAAATCCTTACACTTCTAACTCAGTAATTTATGTTAATACTTATCGCCAATTTGCTCCTAAAATTTAACTCTATGCATTTTCAGGAAAAAGAAGCTATTTAAAGTGGGAAGAAAACATGGATGATTGGTTTTACTACAACCATGTCTAAAAGGATAAAAGACTAGGTTAAGCAATTGAACAACTCTCCGGAGAAGTTTATAAGTGGTGGAGTCAAGAAAAGGATGAGCGAAAAAAATACAAAGAGCCAACTATCACCACATGGGGAACGCTGAAAGAGTTGTTAAGGAAAAGGTATGCGCCTAAGAGAAGGAATGAAGCTTTTCCAAGCAAAGCTAGGTCTGATCGTGAAAGAGAAATGGCTGGTCAAAACAAAGTTGATCATATTCGAATAAAGGGAAGTTCTAATCAAAATAGAAAGGTGGGTGATCAAAGGAGTAAACAGCAAGCTTTACAACATGAAGCTGAAAATTATCAAACATCTTGTGTGGCACTCAAGTAAGTTTGGCTTATGAGTTTACTCAATATTTGAATAATCACTACAAGAAAACAGGCGATTTGCCACGGAAATTTGCGAGGGATTATTTCCGTCGCAAAAACTGCGATGGATTTGCGACAAACTTGCGACGTATGACAACATGTCGCAAAGACATCGCAAACTTGCGACAGATATTTTGGCGTCGCAAAACCTGCGACGAACTCGCGACAGACTTGCAACGAATTACGCTACGTCGCAAATCCGAAGCATATTTGCGACGTATTTGCGACAAATTTTTTCTGTTGCAGCTTTTGCGAGCATTTGTGATGACTCTGCGACATTTGCTACAGTACATCGCAAATCTGTAGTAAATTTTCCTTCT